>JACEVL010001027.1:232500-526243 GCA_020284085.1 Aporrectodea caliginosa
GCAAGATCTCCAAATCGTAGGCTAAACTGCTGAAGCAGACTGTCCAAATTGCAGTTATATTAGTTTTAGGTCAGTACTTAGTTTGAGAACATTTGCTGCAGGTTTAGGGGGGCGTACGCCGGCTCCGCCCCCTCTAAATCCGCGCCTGGTATCCGTCCTAAGACTATCCGGGGGAATGTATGAATTTATCCCCCGGATGGAATAAACCTGTTTAGAGTATCCGGGGGGATAAACCATTCTATCCCCATCGTGATACGTACGCATCAAGATAGCCTCGACGAAAATACAGTCAAAATCACCAAAAACGAAGTAAATTAATTTCAGGTCGATGTACGAACTAAAGATACGCAACTTAAAATATTGTATGTGTGCGATAAATCCAAACAGTACGACTGAATACACTTAGAAACCGCCAAAAATGCAAACTAAACCGAATACTCAATTTCGCTAAGGGGGATACTCTATTTCGTGAAACCGGCGTGATACCACTCTCGGCAGGCGTTCGATGCGTGAAGGTCAGACGCATCTAGTAAGTCAGTGACGTAATCGCTGCGTGGCACACCCAGTAACGCGTTCTGCTGACCTGCTTGATCCCTTCGTACCTCTTTCGCGAACTAAACTAACCCAGCATCGGGCTTTCGCTGTTGTGGATCCCTCGCTATGGAATGACCTTCCCCTGCAATTTGTAGCAGCATTCTGGAGGGGATTTCACCTGCATTTCTTCGCTGCTTAAAGACCTTCCTCATTTCACGGGTCTGTCAGGCTGAGAGCGCCGCTGAATAGCTCTGCTGTGAGAAGCGCTTTACAATATGTTCACATTAGATTAAATCAGATTAGATCAACGAGGGCACAAGAAAATAAACAACCCGACGACTCTTCGATGTGACGTCATAGAAATTTCCAATACAAACGTCAAACGTGCGCTTAAGACTTGCTCTCTAATCAGCGCAATATTGCAGTTACAGTTGCGGATGATCCAGAACTTTACAGGTTGAGGACTTGAGGTCTATTAAAGCTTTATACCTCGCTGATTATATGTCTTTCTGGGGTTTAGTAACGAGAAATTTAGATTTTTGATTACCTATTTTTAGTCGTAACAAATTTGAGTTTGATTACTTTTTTAATTCCCAGTGTTTATTACTTTTGGAACTTGGTTACTTAGAATTTAAGTTTCATCGTGACCTTTTACTTTACAATAGCAAGCTCAATGGCGATACCCCAATGCAAGTGAGGTCATGGCTGCAGTGGCGTAACGAGGGGGCAGAGGGGGCGGCCGCCCCCGGGCGCAGGACGGGGGGGCGCAAAATTAGGTCTGAAAATGTTTTTTTGTTAAAGAAATCAGGTAAAAATAGAAAAATAGTTAAAAAAGAAAAAATTTTTATGTGAGTCTTTGGGGCGCGGGAAAGGGGGGCGCAAAATCAGATTTGACAAGTTTGTTGTTTAAAAAAGCAGAGAAAGAGACGGAAAAGCAAAAAAAAAAAAAGGTCATCAGAAATTTTTGCGGAACTGAGAAAAACTTTTTCTGAAAATTCTTGCCCCCGGGCGCTCGAACCCCTAGTTACGCCACTGCATGGCTGGCGCTATAGTGTGACTTATGGTGCCTGTATATAGCCTAAAAGCGTAAGTAGGGCCTACCTCAGAGGTTATTTCTACGGTCAGGTCTACAGTGCATAGGCTTCTGCATGAAAATTATTTGATAATAACAGCCTAATTACAGTCGTCGCCGCTGTCTCCGTCATCATAAAAAGCAACAGCAAGAGTAGCAACAGCAGCAGATTGGAACCAGCGCCATTTTATTAATAGCAACAACCACAACAACAACAACGTAGCCAAAACGATTTCGTTGACACAGTCGAAGATTTATGCAAATAGTCATCCAGTGCCCAAATGTCAAAAATCGACCTATTTGTTTTACACACGTGTAAAGTAAGGTACTAAAATTTATATAGCGCCTACATATTGGCGTTGTTACTGCATGTAGCCATTGATGTTTATGGTTCTGGTCATAATCGTCGTCGTCGGCGTGTGGGTGGGTGAGTGCGTGCGTGCGTCTTTAGCAGCCTGGCTGCAGCAGGGAGGCTGACTAATGATGCTGAGCCAATTCAGACTCTGCTGCTGCTGCTGCGGCTGTATAAATGGATGAACGGAGAGAGAGGCGAGCGGCTGGCGTCCGTGTTCTAGTCAAATGCCATCGACGTCCGACTAGAGTCCACTCCATGGTCCACTCCACGGTCCACTCCACGGTCCACTCCATGGTTCTTCACAGGACTCGCGGATCCGGCCTAATGATTGCGTTCCCACAGCGAACACCGTATACCACGGGCAGCGGAATATTTCATATCGAGGCCTTACGTGCACGAGAAGGGAGGATGGAGGAAAAGCAGGAGGAGAACGGAGGAGCATGCATGGAGGAGGAAGAGAAGGAGGATGGAGAAGGGATGGTAGAGGGAGAAGGAGGCCATCTTCAACGAACGCACATCCAATCGTTGCTTTCGCTTCCATTAATTCAAGTTGTAATTATGACGGACGCACCTTGCACGGTCGCACGCTCCAGTGTTGCCCCTCTAGTCCTCATTCATCATCATCGTTCATCGTCATCATAGTCTTCATAGTTATCGTCAACATTACGATTGCTATAGTCCTAATTCACCGTCGTCATCATCATCATCACCATCACCATCGTCACTACCGTCGTCGTCATCGCCATTGTGACCGACATTATCGTCAACACTAATGAACTGAAACACTATATATAATATTATTTGAGTCTTTTTTACAGTCAGTCTCATAGGCCTACAAAGTTCATCCCAACAAAATATCAATAAGCATTCCAGTGTGAGAACAAAGTACAGCAAAGTCACCTTGGTTTCTTTATAACGGGCTTCAAAACGACACTTGTAACAACTGCATCAGTTTTTATTAACTGTTGAAGCGCAGTGCTACTACCTTTAACCTGGTTCACAGCAGGTGAGTTAGTTACATCATCAGGCGGTATATAAATGTCATATTATTCAGTGATAGAGTCGATAATGACAGTGTTGAACTGTTTTGCCCAAGTGCGAGAGAACGTTAGTGTATACGCTGCTTTTCTTAAGTTCTGCAAGGTGAAATTACTATGCATGATTGTATGAGGCAAAGTCGACACAACTATATAACAGGCAGTAAAGTACGTATCAGGTGATGCAAAATTGAACAAAGTTGTCGTTTTTCAATGGCACCGTATTGAAAATACAAAATTGGCTTGACTTTCATTGTATTCGTCTGTATGTATACCATGCATAATGACACAGATAATTATTCTTCTGACGCGTACATCGTCCAGTTGCTTAAAACAAGACTGTAGCCTAATTTGAAGCCGAAGATTTGTTGCAGAACAGACAGGTAAAAGCTAATTAGTGAGTAGTACACATTTTACATGCATATTTTGTGGCAATGGACGCTTTTCGAGACAGTATCCCATTATTTTAAAATCCTTTAGGTCTATATTTTTCGAGCTATATATAGTCAATGTGGTATTCATAGGCGCCAACTCCTTGGAAGTCTTGGGTGCCAATGCACCCAGAGAGAAAGTTCAGTGTATGCCTGGCACCCAGAAGAATTCAGACCTTAAGTTCAAATTCTTTACATTATATTCCAGCAATCTCACAACTTGTGAAGCAGTATACAAGACAAATGGGCTACCCAACATTGCATGATCTCACAATAGTTTTTCTTTCAAGCACCGTCTTTGAAGACAATTATCGACAACTATTCCAGTCTCTTGCAGTTCCTCGATGAATTGTCTGAATATGAAAAGATTTAAGCAGGGGTGGACTGGGGAGTTCAAGCGGCCCGGGAAAAAAACAAAAAGCGGCCCTAACTTCATGACTTTTATTTTCTTTGTGCATTTTTTCATGCATACCCGAGGGCCAGTGACCTCCAAAGTCATGGGTCACTTTACAAATTACATTATGCAATAACAAAAAACGATAAATCGCATATATAATTTATAATTATATATAAAATATTAAGAATGCGTCAACTCAAGTTATAAATCAATTTATTCGGACTCACTGTGATGGTATTATTGCTGTTTATAGTATTAGCAACTTCTTTAAGCCGGGTGCCATTTCGGCTACATGATCTATAATCTTTAGTTTCTTATCTCTTACTTTCTCCGCACCACCTTTACATTTACGTTTCGGATTTATATCACTCATAACCGTAACATATCTTATTTAATTAATATTACTTATTACTAACTAACAAATTTAAAAGAAATTTTATCAAAACAAACTCAGTGGAAGACGCCGGAAGTAGAATGGAAGATGTAAATTCTTATCTAACATGGCGGCCGCTGGCTGTACGGAGCACTGTAGGTAAGTAAGTATGCATTGCTCTTTTTCAGTTAATTTACAAACCGGTTAACCGAAACTAAAAACCGGTTAACCGATGCCGCAATTTTTTGTAAAAAAACCTGTATCATCTGTACTAAATTGATTAAATTATTATATCACCGGTCCTGGCGGCCCACCGGGAATCTTCCCGGTGTCCCGGCGGCCCAGTCCACCCCTGGATTTAAGCATGTGCAAAAGGAAGCGGGCTTGTGCGACAATGGCGCATATATGGTGGTATTTCGAATAGGTTTAGGTGCAGTGCGAACCAACAAATAGGCCTATACACGAATAGAAACTTGCACCATGTTGCTCGAATAATATACTTAGGTCAATTTCCAGTGTTGATATTGAAATTTAAAGTATAGCCTAAACATGAAAAGGTCTGCGATTGGAAGAAAGCAGTCTATGCAATAAGTATTATTATCGCTTAGTGATAGTAGTTTTTATATAGCCCTAAATCTTTTTCATCGTGTACATTGTACAATAATATTGTCCTTGTTCTCCTCTTCCTCCTTCTAATTGATCATCATCGTCATCATAATCGTAATCATAACGATTCTTTTCCAGTTCAGGCATATTATTATAATAGCAGGCGCGTAACTATAGCATTAGCCTATAGTATACGCAATTACGCAACTGCGTAAAGATTATAGCAGCTCTAACAACCTATAAACCGTTTAGATTACTTATTGACATCTATAGATTATTCTTATTCGTTAATTTCTATTGTGCAGACTTTGTTATTGTGACAATTTGTGAGGTCGGCAAACATTTTCCTTCGCGGACTCTAACAGTCTAACTCACTCTGGAAATTTCGTGGCACTTCTGAAATTTAGATCACAGACCGACAGTAGTTTAAATCATCGTAGGCTAAATGTTGTCATCTGTTCCACGCAATGCCCAGTACATAAGTCCGTTGATTCAAAATGAACTGATTCACCTGTGTGGTCAGTAAACTCGAGACAGTATTGTCGCAGAATGTCGTGCGGGCAGGTTCTACACTATATTGCTTAATATGAGCGCAGACATCAGCAGTCGCACAGAACAGATATCGGTCTGCTTATCAAAGTTGATGGCGGTAACAACCCAGGTTCTGAGAATGTGGTAAAAGAACAATTTACAGCTTTCATCCCAACTCGTGACGCCACTGGCGAAACTATTGCGACAATCGTCGAGCAGCAGCTATCTGAGGTCGGACTCGGAGAGCGAATGGAGGAAAGGGTGGAAGAGAGCGAAATTGAGGGTAGGGAGGAACAGATCGAATGGAGGAAAGGGAGGAAGAGAGCGAAATGGAGGATAGGGAGTAAGAGAGCGAAATGCAGGGTAGTGAGAAAGAGAGCGAAATGGAAGGTAGGGAGGAGGAGAGCGAAATGGAGGAAAGGGAGGAAGAGATCAAAATGGAGGGTAGGGAGAAAGAGAGCGAATTGGAGGAAAGGGAGGAAGAGAGCGAAATTGAGGGTAGGGAGGAACAGATCGAATGGAGGAAAGGGAGGAAGAGAGCGAAATGGAGGAAAGGGAGGAAGAGAACGAAAGGGAGGAAAGGGAGGAAGAGAGCGAAATGGAGGAAAGGGAGGAAGAGAGGGAAATGGAGGAAAGGGAGGAAGAGATCGAAATGGAGGAAAAGGAGGAAGAGAGCGAAATGGAGGAAAGGGAGGAATAGAGCGAAATGGAGGAAAGGGAGGAAGAGAACGAAATGGAGGAATGGGAGGAAGAGAGCGAAATGGAGGAAAGGAAGGAAGAGCGAGTGGAGGAAAGGGAGGAAGAGAGCGAAATGGAGGAAAGGGAGGAAGAGCGAATGGAGGAAAGGGAGGAGGAGCCAATGGAGGAAAGGGAAGAGGAGCCAATGGAGGAAAAGAGAGGAAGAGCGAATGAAGGAAAGGTAGGAAGAGCGAATGGAGGAAAGGGAGGAGGAGCGAATGGAGGAAAGGGAGGAGGAGCGAATGGAGGAAAGGGAGGAAGAGCAAATGGAGGAAAGGGAGGAAGAGAGCAGGTGGAGGAAAGGAAGGAAGAGCGAGGTGGAGGAAAAAGGGAGGAAGAGCGAAATGGAGGAAAGGGAGGAAGAGCGAGGTGGAGGAAAGAGAGGAAGAGAGAAATGGAGGAAAGGGAGGAAGAGCGAATTGGAGGAAAGGGAGGAAGAGCGAGGTGGAGGAAAGGAAGGAAGAGCGAATGGAGGAAAGGGAGGAAGAGAGCGAATGGAGGAAAGGGAGGAAGAGCGAATGGAGGAAAGGGAGGAAGAGAGCGAATGGAGGAAAGGGAGGAAGAGCGAATGGAGGAAAGGGAGGAAGAAAGCGAATGGAGGAAAGGGAGGAGGAGCGAATGGAGGAAAGGGAGGAAGAGAGCGAATGGAGGAAAGGGAGGAAGAGCGAATGGAGGAAAGGGAGGAATAGAGCGAAATGGAGGAAAGGGAGGAAGAGAACGAAATGGAGGAATGGGAGGAAGAGAGCGAAATGGAGGAAAGGAAGGAAGAGCGAGTGGAGGAAAGGGAGGAAGAGAGCGAAATGGAGGAAAGGGAGGAAGAGCGAATGGAGGAAACGGAGGAGGAGCCAATGGAGGAAAGGGAAGAGGAGCCAATGGAGGAAAGGGAGGAAGAGCGAATGAAGGAAAGGAGGAAGAGCGAATGGAGGAAAGGAGGAAGAGCGAATGGAGGAAAGGGAACAGGAGCCAATGGAGGAAAGGGAGGAAGAGCGAATGGAGGAAAGGGAGGAGGAGCGAATGGATGAAAGGGAGGAAGAGCGAAATGGAGGAAAGGGAGGAAGAGCGAATGGAGGAAAGGGAGGAAGAGAGCAGAAATGGAGGAAAGGGAGGAAGAGCAGAAATGGAGGAAAGGGAGGAAGAGCGAATGGAGGAAAGGTAGGAAGAGCGAATGGAGGAAAGGGAGGAGGAGCGAATGGAGGAAAGGGAGGAAGAGCGAATGGAGGAAAGGGAGGAAGAGCGAAATGGAGGAAAGGGAGGAAGAGCGAAATGGAGGAAAGGGAGGAAGAGCGAATGGAGGAAAGGGAGGAAGAGCTAAATGGAGGAAAGGGAGGAAGAGCGAATGGAGGAAAGGGAGGAAGAGCAGAAATGGAGGAAAGGGAGGAGGAAGAGATCGAAATGGAGGAAAGGGAGGAAGAGCGAATGGAGGAAAGGGAGGAAGAGCGAATGGAGGAAAGGGAGGAAGAGCAGAAATGGAGGAAAGGGAGGAAGAGCGAATGGAGGAAAGGGAGGAAGAGCGAATGGAGGAAAGGGAGGAAGAGCGAAATGGAGGAAAGGGAGGAAGAGAGCAGAAATGGAGGAAAGGGAGGAAGAGCGAATGGAGGAAAGGGAGGAAGAGCGAAATGGAGGAAAGGGAGGAAGAGCGAATGGAGGAAAGGGAGGAAAAGCGAAATGGAGGAAAGGGAGGAAGAGCGAATGGAGGAAAGGGAGGAAGAGCGAATGGAGGAAAGGGAGGAAGAGCGAAATGGAGGAAAGGGAGGAAGAGCGAATGGAGGAAAGGGAGGAAGAGCGAATGGAGGAAAGGGAGGAAGAGCGAATGGAGGGTAAGGAGGAAGGGAGAGTCGATCCATGTGAAATCATTAAATGTGTGAAATGTCTTGTATGTGACGGTGTCTCAGATTTGACTGTAAGTTTTGCTATTTTATTGTTTGATAATTATGTTTGAACATCATTTTGAAATTGTCAGAAGCCTAGCGCCATTTATCATCTTCATCGTCACCTCCATCATCATCAGTTTCTGATGCCAGTCATTTGGCGGCGATGGGTACGAATAAATTATCTCCATTTTCCTCGGTCATTTGTCAAGTCCATTGTTTCCCTTAGTGTCAAAGTGATGTTTTATCGTTAGCGCCTCTAATTGGGTATTACTGAGAGAGGCGCTTTATAAATTCCTAAATACAATACAGACAGTACAAAACAATTTATATGGTTTATCCAGCGTTGTCTGGCTCTGCCTTAGTGTCTTTTTCCTTCGAATCTTGCATGTAGTGCAATGTGTGGTATAGGCTACTCGTTCAGCTGGCATTCTCTCTATAATGTCGAAACCATCGGAGTCTTCGTTGAACGACTTTGCCAAGCAGAGTGTTTTCGATCCCTAAATGCTGTCTAATGCCAGCGTTTCTTATTTTCTGCCATGGAGTCTTGAAATCCAGCGATCTTCCTCAGTAAACTAATTTCTTCTTTAATAATTCTTTTCTTGTCTTGCTTTCGCATTGGCCAACATTCCGACCCGTAGACTATAGAGGCAAATCGGTTGTATCTTCATCTCGTATTATTAATTATCTTTGTCTGGTTTTTTGGTCTTGGTAAATAGTAATTGAATTTGGATTGCAAGGAGTGTTCAGGCACGAATGAGGAAGTTTCTCGCCTTGCAAGACATGTAGTCTACTCTGCAAAAGTCATAGTCTCAGTCTAGCAATATGTGACACGTGCACACTACCAGTAGTTGGCAATATGTACGCAACTGCCAGCAAAGTTTTCACATTCATTAAATCATCCTGAAAGCATTTGCAAGTATATATTTGGCCTATTGCACACCGCGACAAAGCACTGACACTAGCAAAAGTCCAAGAATTTGCCACAGTTAGTCTGATAGTTTAATTTTTTTAAATAACTCTAACAGTCTGACGGTGCATAGAAAACTGACAACCTGCTCATGTAGGCCTAAGCCGTATACTTTGTACAAATTAAAAAATTTCAATGCTTTAGTTTATTGCAGTTCATTTTTGAGTCTGTCTGTTTTCAGTCTACGTTGGTTGCTCGGACTTTTCAGCTGAGTCAATTTTAAAAACCAAAATAATATAATTTAATTATGAAATTATATAATTTCCCAAAGAACTGGTGTAAAATGTTATTACTTTTAACCAAAAATATGGTCTTCAAAATGCACCATTACAAACCCCCAAATAAAAAGTTCCTTACAGCCCCCTTCCCAGACCCATCCCCTCAGAGAGATTGGCATCTGCGTAATTTTTGGGCAGACTTGTATACGAGACATAAAACTCGAGACCGAGACCGAGACCGAGACAGTGGGGTCCGAGACCGAGACCGAGACAGTGGGGTCCGAGACCGAGACACCAGGTCCGAGACAGTTGGGGACAGTTCAAAACGAGTGAAATGCACATTGGACCCAAGTCCCGAAACAATTTTTCTCAACTTTTGAAGTCTAATAGACCTACAAGGGTCAAGTAACTGAGATCAGCCGATCACCTGAATTGTATAAACTATAAAGAAATTAAATATTTCAGCCATTCTGAAATCGTTTAAATGATTCTAAAATTTAAACCAACAAAATTCCATATAGGCCGTAGGCCTATTAGCGATTTAGCGACATAAGTCACATCACTCACCTTGAGAAACTAGATGTTGTTCCAAGCGTTTCGCTTATGTTGGCTTTACACAAACGACGAACGGCATGCCATTTATTTTGTTTTTCATTCATTTCAGACTGCGTGAATGCAAATTTCACTATTTCAGGTTCCTTATGAGACATTTCAAGATATTTGGAAATTTTGGACTGAAAGTGCAAACTTAGACTAAGACTGCGTTTTTCAATACTCTTAAATCTTAATACCAGAAACACCGCTTTTCTAAAACTTCCTGTCTGTTTGGCACTTCCGATTAACTAGTTATCCGTTCGGCACAAGACAATTTTATAGCGCAATATTGTATGAAGTTCCGAACAAAATACAGTTTGTACGAGAACTGTGGAGAACGCTTCTACAAGAGAACAAGACTTTCGCTTCGAGACAGTTTCCAAAAAGACAAGACTTTCGCTTCGAGACAGTTTAACAAAAGTCAAGAAATGATCTCGAGACCGAGACCGAGACCGAGACAGTGAGGTCCGAGACCGAGACCGAGACCGAGACATCAAAAAAACCTGTCTCGAGACCGAGACAGTGTCTCGAGACAATCCAACTCTGTTTTTGGGGAGCTCTGGTTACGCCATAGTATCCCCTAATGCTCGATGCTAGGCGTGTGTAATACGTTTATTTAACGACGCCGCCATATCGACGATGATTGGCGTCTCGATGCTAGGCCCCTCCTGTATAGTATTTATTGTATTCACATCTGAGCTCGGTTCCCTTCTAACTGCGCTGGGTCATCTATGTATACGCTTTCAATATCATCTAACGCCATTGCCGCAGAGAGGGCAATGAGCCTAGCTAAGGGCGCCCTGGTGTCCTGGATGTCGACGAATCGCCTGCGGCCCAGCCCGTCAAAAAACCAATTTATCTGGCTGGGTACTCGGCAGCAGCTTGCAAAGTTAATCCAGGGCGCTCTTGCTGCTGACTTCCCCTATCTGACCTTTCTTCTTTCGTCCAGGACCTTGGTGGAATCACGCTCGACCAAGAGCTTACCTTTGCTCCACAAATTCACTGCCTCTGTCGCGACTGTTACTATCAGCTGCGCCAGCTCCGAACTGTTGCTCGCTCGCTTACTTCTGGCGCCATTGCAACCCTCGTTCAATACTTCATCACAGCCTGACTTGATTATTGTTGCTCACTCTAAGCTGCTGGGCGGTTGAGGTGCATAGACCGGGTCTCAAGCTCTGCTGCACGCCTCATCGGATGCATCCCAGATCTGGACACGTCTCTGGCTACATGCTAGACGTGCTGCGCTGGCTCCCCTCCAGCAGCGTATCACATACCGGATTGCTGCTTTTAGTGAGTTCCCTTAGCAAGATGAAGGGGACCGGTTGGACAAAGGCACCAAACTTTGTGTACACTTTGGTTTGGTCACATGCTAATAGTTTTGGTAGGATCCACGCGATCAGTGCGTATGGATCCTGTCACGTGACATTTTTCAGAAATACAGCTGCCGTTGATCAAGCAAGGGTGATTCCACGTCAATTCATCCAACATGATTGACATGACCGACTCGCATTTACATGAAATTTGGCCCACTTGTTGGACCACATAGGACATGTATAAACCCGCCCCAAAAATAATTTGGGTCAATTACTTTCGGGTCGTAGAAAATTGACCCGTCCCGCTCAACGTCGGACCTTAATTTGTATGCCAGCTTGTATGAGGGCTAGAAACGTGTTTTTGGTGTCATTATTCAGCTTTTTCGATGAACTATTTGGGTAGATTATTCACGACTGTTTAAAAGTTTAACATCGAGACCATATTTGACAATTGAACACTTTAACCTTGACCTTGACCCTTTCGCGAATTTCTTTAAATCTGAAAAAAATCATACTTTTAGACCGAAGTGTCTTGAACATCATCAGAAGAACTCAAAATGGGACCTGTAATGGTTTTTTGCTATAATTGTTTTGTCTATAATTATTTACAAACTTCAATATCCATGTCTTCTGAAATTGGATTCACCCATATGTTCAACTTGTAAAGAAAACCCAGCTCACGAGCAAGAACCCGAATGTTTACCTCCGTTGATGGTTCTTCTTTGCCCAGTTCTTTCAAGTTGGCCAGCAATGCAGTTGCATCATCAATGTCATCAAATTGAAGTAGGTTTGGCGCTTCTTTCTCTGCCGTCTTTACCTAACATGTCATCTGGTCAGAGTTATTCCCAAAATGAAGTCTTTGTAAAGCTGTAGATCTATTCGAACTTCTTCAGAAGTTCAGAGTTCAAAAGTTTGGATATGCAATCACCTAACCTTTAAATTATTAGCCGTATGCATCTCGATCCCTTAACCATTGTAACATGATTGTCCTCTCGTGTAACAGGACGACTGCAACAGGCAGCAGTATTGGAGACATTCGTTTTTTTTATGTATGACACCATGCAGGGTATCTGAAGCCAGTCATTGCTGACTCATAACTTTCCGATAAAGACCACACATATACTATTAGCGAATAATGCATACTGATCTTCTGGTGTCAGCATGCTTTGCCTATTTCTTTAATGTTTCATTTTTCTTTGTCCTACAACCATGCAGAGTGTTTCATATCTCTTTGTTAGACTCTTTCTACAGGGGCAAAACTTCTGTGCTGGGTATTGGACGACCTATATAGCCCAAGGGACGACAAGGATAGGCATATGTGAAACCAATCGGAGGGACCTGCGACCATGCAGGAATAGACGAAGCAGAGATACACACAGATCTGGTATAGGATGGGCAGCTCCCACTAAAGTTATCTTATACTCAAATACTCAATGCCTTGAGATATATACGTAACCAGTCCAGAGTGACTCGTATGTATAGGCGGCGGTATGGTCAAATTTTGAGAAGCAACCGATCAGACGAACAGATACATCATTTAGAACAGACTGCAATTTCGAGATCATGCAGAGAAGAACTGAACCCGGAGAAAATAGCATTGCAAAAGTCTATTCTATAGAGGAGACAAAGGCGTGGACAAGTGAAGCGGCAGCATGTGTCATAATGCTCGAAATTATAATGAAGTTAAGAAATTCTAGTATATTATATGTAGCTTTTCAAATGGGCGGGAAAGACAACGATTGTTTCATATTCCAAACCACAAAGACAAAATTTGGCGCTTTCCACATTGTGTAGAAAAATCTCTGAAGAGGAAACTCTCTCTCGCATGCATGCAGTAGGCCTAATATGAAATACAAATATCGGTAAGCAGCTAAAGCGTGTGCCTGCTTAGCAGACGCATATATTGAGGACTATACAGAAATGAACTATGTCAAGTGTGTGCACACATGTATGCGTTTAGGCCTATCCAGATCTCGATATCTTGCGCAATGTAAACGCCGGAGAAGTGCAAACACAATTGAAATCTTGTTCAATCCAAATCCTTTCAATCGGCGTGACCCCGCGCAGCCAATTGCCCGATCCAATTTCAACTTTTTCGACATTCGCGTGGTTATTATTATATCGGTGAAGGAGGAGGATGAGGAGGAGGAGGAAGGGGCGGAGGAGGGAAGACAATCAGCGGACGGAAGAGCCTGAAGACCCCCTCTGCCAATCGACAGCTGATCCCATTCCAAAATCAACAAATACCAGAAAACCACAAGCAAACACCAAACGCCATATATCTACTATGTATATATATATATATATATATATATATGCATATATCTATGGCCTATATATATATATATAGGCCAACAGACACGTGCATATATGTGTTCATATATACATACATACATATATATACTACGTCAGCCTATATAAGTCACTTATATATATATATTTGTATATATATAAGCACTTATATACTTATAGTTATATACTTAGATATATATATATATATATATATATATACATATATATATATAAGTGCAGGAAACCTAGAAGCAAGACTTAGTTGCATCTGGACTTATAAATTGTAGGCCCTATTATATATAATAATACAATTTCATATATACACATATATATTTATGCAAAGGATTGCACTTGTACATTTGCTTCGAAAGCAATCAAAGACCTGTGTGTAACATGGTTAAGAAACTGAAGGCGGGAAAGACAAGCAGGATGCGGAGGGAGTAATAGAAGAAAGCGCGGCGAGAGACATGAGAGGGAGAGGAGGCAGACTGTCGGAATTCCGTTCATGAGGACGATGCATGGTGAACAGTCTGTCCCTGATGGGCAGGAGATCAGAATTATTAAGACGCGTATTAGGATGATCAACATAGCAGCGTAAACACCGGCGGCGGCATATCTAGGGGCAGGGAAGGCAAACGTCCTGCCTATAGATGCAGCGGTCGTCCCTCTCCCCTCACGCATGCTGCATGGATGGGCGCCCGATGGATGGGCACGCGCGTCCGTCCGTCCGTCCGTCTGGTCGGCTTATTCTTCTGTTCCACGTGATTCCAAATGAGAGGAGGCGATTAAGACGGTCGGACGTCTGGCCGGAACAACCCGACTGAACCGAAGAATTACGAAGGCAAACAGATTTCAAGATGTAGCGGATGCATCGGCGATACTCGCACGCATCGGACCATGCACTGCGGCGAAGGGGGTGACCATCGTCAGCGCCACCGAAACACGGTTAAACCCATTGCCTCCTGCATGACCGTATAGTCACGCGACCTGACCCGCTGCATCCACGCTCCTTCGTCTTCGTCTTCAGGTCTCCTTTAGATTGTGTCACACATGTGTCTCGAGCCGTAGTCATCGTTATCGTCACAGTGTGCTGCTCTTATGAGGCACCTGTTTACATACGTAGGCCTACTACATCTACAGCCATGCATAATTACTGCGAAAGGACGTGTTGACTTTTCTAAAACCCCATCTTATCCAGGTATATCGACAACGTGTGCTTGGCTCCAATGACTCCTTAAGCCACACACGCCGCGTGCACATGTTGCTCTGTGTGTATATTAGGATCCTGAGTGGCCGAGTGGGTTGGTAGCCTGCTCGTCACGTCGGCGCCCCGGGTTCGCTTCCCGGTCGGGTCGGTTTATCAGAGATTAATTTCTCGGATCTTTACTGCGGGTGGCTCGGTCGCATTATAAACGTCGAGTACAATACAACACACAATACAACACATCACAATACAACTGGGGCGCGGTGGTTTAGGGGTATACTTCGGTGCCTTGCAGCTGGAGGGTTGCGGGTTCGAATCCACCTCAAAGTCGCCGCGTAAGGACCCTGGGCAAGTCCTTCACTCGCAATTGCTCATGCGCTTCGGCGTGAAACTCCGATTCAGCGTTCGCGCAGTAGTCGGGAGCGCCTCTGAATGGGAAATCTGGTAGGGGCGCTATAACAAGTGTTCAAATACAATACAATACAATTAGACTTTGTCTGAATATATATATATCTATTTATAGCCAGTATAATTACACTTATACCCTTTTGTCCATTGGTCTTTCTTGTAAACGATTCATAATACATTCATAACAAATATATTCATAAAAAATTCCTAGAGTCATTAGAGATAATAGATTGGAGAGCTAAATAAACTCTTGCGACTCTCTGTGCGCATGTATGTAGACTATCTCTATGTATGTAGCCTATATGCTTGTGTATACATGGATGTGTTTATCCGTAGGCCTACATGAAAGTAAAGCATACACACATATGTGAATCTAACATAAGTTCATTTTGCTTCAATATAATTCCCATTCAGAGGACATAGGCATAAAGGATCTTTCAACAAATCTATAGTAATCCAGTACAATATGATACATTCTAACAATTGCGTCTCGCATTGTTTCTCAGTTCCTGAACCGCCAAGGGTTTCTGCTTCATTATTTAAGTATAGGCCTGCAGGGCCGGGTGGCCTGGCATATTTCATCGCAGGTTATCCATGCATTTATAGTGTGTGGCACGAAGCCCGATTGGTTAGAGCGTAACGTGGAGAATACGGGTTCGATCCTCGTCCGAGGCGGTTACTGTGTAGGGGCTTTCAAATGCTCTGCAATATAATTGCATCTGCGCCATCGAGGCGTGTGCACTTCTGAACTTTGGAAGAAGGGCAATATCAAATGCAGTTGTATTGCATTGTATTATTGTATTGTATTGCTATGTCAGTCTATAGTGGGGCGCGGTGGTGTAGGGATATGTTCGGTGCCTTGCAGCCGGAGGGTTGCGGGTTCGAATCCACCTCAAGCCTCCGCGTAGGGACCCTGGGCAAGTCCTTCACTCGCAATTGCTCATGCGCTTCGGCGTGAAACTCCGATTCAGTGTCCGCGCTGTAGTCGGGAGCGCCTCTGAGTAGAAATCTTGAAGGGACGCTATAACAAGTGCTCATACATATATACATGGTGACCCGTCAGAACGGCCCAGGACAAATCGGCCCCGACAAAACAGCCCCGACAAATGGGCCCCGACAAAACGGCCCCGACAAAACGGCCCCCCTCAAAATGGCCTCGACAAAACAGCCCCGTCAAATCTGCCCCCGTCAAATTGGCCCCCGTCATATCGGCCCCCGTCATATCGGCCCCAGTCATATCGGCCCCCGTCATATCGGCCCCAGTCATATCGGCCCCAGTCATATCGGTCCATACAAAATATCCAATGTTACAAGTACTTTTAAGCTTACGCTGACAAACTATGTTGAAATGAGGCCTCAGGCGACGGTTCAGCTGGACAATGCTTTCAATGACAACTATATATCATAGAACCAACTTCTATTTATGCAACGAATTAATTTTCATAAATCCAACTTCCATTTTAACGCCAAAATTATTTTCAGCAATCCAGCTTCCATTTTAAGCTGACCGCATAAAATAATTTGGCAACGTAAACTAAGTCTTACGGTTTTACCAATCCGAGTTCTATTTACGCAAATAATTCTTTTCATCAATCCAACTTAAAAGTACTTAGGACATGGGATATTTTGTGATGGGCCGATGTGACTGGGGCCGATTTGACTGGGGCCGGTTTGACGGGGGCCGATTTGACGGGGGCCGATTTGACGGAGGCCGACTTGACGGGGGCCGTTATGACGGGGCCGAAATGACGGGGCTGTTTTGTCGAGGCCATTTTGACAAGGGCCGTTTTGTCGGGGCCGTTTTGTCGGGGCCCATTTGTCGGGGCCGTTTTGTCGGGGCCGATTTGTCCTGGGCCGTTCTGACGGGGTACCTATATACATACATCTATAGGCCTATTCTTTCTTTCTCCTTCGTCAAGTATTCGCTGACGATGAGGCTCTAACAAAACTTCTCCATTTCGGTCGGTCTCTTGCGAGTTCTATTGCCATTCTTAAGTCCCATCCTCTGTCTTCTATGTCCTCCAGTACGTTATCTATCCATCTCTTCTTCTGACGTCCTCTGCTCCTTGTTCCCTCCACCTCTCCGTGCAGCGCCTTTAATAGGCTATAATTAATTTTGCTATATATTAATTAATAGGCTATAGGCCTATTAATATATTAATATATTAATATTAATTATTATATCCTATATATTAATATTAATATATAGCAAAAGTTCGAATTTATCAGCTCGAACTCTACACATACACTATATGTCAAATTCCTTTACGTTCTTCTTCAGTGGCTGATTTAAGGAATCCCACACCTCCAACGCTTCCGCAAGACTTGCAAGGCTGACCAACACACCATGCAGCCTGCCTATTACTTCGTGCAATAGGCCTATTGCTTTAGATTTCCTCTTCAGAATTATTGCAACATTGTCCGTTTTCAGGCAAAACTGAAATTAAATGGAATGGTAATAAAATAATTTTGATTTTAAAATTGTTCAGATTTGACTGTAAAATGCCTCAGAACCTCAGATTTGACTGTAAAATGCTGTGAGCTTAATTCCAACTTATAAGGTGTTGCTTATAAGTCATGCTGCGAAATGCTGTGAGGTGTTTGTCTGCGACGTTGCCGTACATGTGGTATACGATCCTCTATTTAGTCTATTATCTCCTTTTGGCATCAGTCATCATCAGCTTCAACATACCAGTCCACTTTGCAATCTGTAGTCCATTGGCGTCGGCAAGGTTTGAAAGTGGGAGGCCAAGTGGATGACAGACCGAGAAGTTTTGAAGAAGACCGCGGGGCAAGTTAGCAAGATCGTATACTTCATTGGTCGAAATATTGTTTGACGCCCCTTTCATCGTCGGTTGCTGTTGATGAACTTTTGTTGCTCTCAGTCACTTCTCTCTTCTCTTTATGAATTGGCTTATTGACCTATTCATTTTTTTCCTCCATCACTTTTCCCAACTCTGAATTTGGTCAAAGCACATTCTTCCGGTCAGAAGTGGCAAGGCAAAAGCACATACTTTTTTAAACAAGAATGCCTTATTATGCTTAATTTTATGTAAACCAAAGTGAGTGCTGTTATGCAGTTGGATAAATAAAGAATATACTTACTTACTTACTTATGGTCCCGGACTTTGCTATTCTACAGAAATTTTGGCGACCTATAACTTCGGCCCATTCAGACCCCGATGATGAAGAAGCACACAACAAAGTATATACGTCTAGCTGAAATGTGATAATTCAACAACAAACTCTTCCTCAAGTCAAACTCCTGCAGTGTTGATCGGAGAGTTCAGGTCGGCATGTTGCATAGTTCCATCCCTCTGGCAAGTATATCCCGCTGTTGTTTACCCATAAATCGCCATTTAAAAGTAACATCTTCACAGAAAAGTTTTAAAAGTATGTGTTATATATATACCCATTGTCGCAGCCATGCATCCATATCAGGGTTCCATCTCACACGCCAGAGGGAACTCAACGGGTTCGACGGGACTGCATGTATAGTCCTTCAAACTTTACATCTTCTAAAGATAGCGGCCTATATCTAGAAGTGCAAATGCTTACTTTCTTACTTACTTTGGTATGGCTCACAGTCTTGATCGATGACATTCTTCATCCATCTGTGTACGACTACTTTAAGTGGCAGAGAATCAGATGCAAAAGTTGCCTTCATATTGGCCTATAAGCTATACCTCATAAATGCAGGTTCTGTTTGATTTTGTACTAAGCTAGTAAAATTGCAGTTCTCGTGTTTAAAAGGGGGAACTTCAAAAATTAATTTCTTGAGCGAAAAGTAAGGATGTCTTTCGTCAGCGCCACTTATACTTGTGCTATAGAAGTCGTTCGCTTAGGTCATTGTTCAGAGCACCTTGTCCTCTTGACTCTTGTTTTCCCTCATGAGAATGCAGCAGTTCCTTCCCTTCATCGTCTGCTGCATCTTAAACATTCCTGGGTATGCCAACAGGATGTTCCGAAGTCTGAGGAAGAGAGGGAGGGAGAGGGTGAAGAGGGAGAGTCGTGTTGGGGACACGTGTTCGATGCCACGCGCCCCTAACAATGGTCGCGTGGCGTGAATCGGTCTTAATTGTCTCTGTACAGCGGACGATGATCTCCCTCTTCTTAAATCGGTCGACGCCGTTTAACGACAATCAACGGAGGCAGCGTCACGCACAACCACACCCACACACTGTTTCCCTCCCATTTCCCGCCCTTTATCCCGCCCGTCGCTCCTCCCGCCCATTCTTCTGCCTATACCCTCGCATCCACTGAATTGCACTAGACCTCCCGCTCCGCTGCTCTCGCCGCCTCTTGCTCCGCCTTCGATCGGACGAAATCATCTCATATTGCGCCTGCATTGGACGTAGGCATTGACGGGCAGCTTCCGTCGAGGGTCCCGTGGGCGTGGTCGAGGCCGATGGAGGTCCGCCCCCTGCTGATCCGGAGTGCATTGAGCGTGCTATTAGAGCGCTGGTCGAGGGTTCTTATCCTCTCAGATGGTCTGCGTGGTCGTGAATGAGGTTGAAGGATCTCAGCGGGGCTTCTTCTTCTATACTTCCGGTCTGCCAGCCTTACCATTCAACAGTCATTTTCTCGCCTCTTTCTTCCTCTCCGCAACCTCGCCAGTTCACACTCACTCGTTCCTCGCAGCATTAGCATCTGCAGCAGACAACAGCAGCAGCAACAGCAGCAGCAGCAGACCTCCTTTTATTGCTGCCTCCCTCTCTCTCTCACTCAGTCAGTCTGTCGAGCGAGTCCTCAAGTGCTATGTCTCACTACAGTCCTCCTTCGGCACCGGCGCCGTCGTCAGTCCCATCATCGTCCAAGAACTCTTCGGCCTTCTCTGTTACGGACATCCTATGCGCCGCCGCTGCTGCCGCCGCTGCTGCAGCTGCCGCATCTGCTGCCCCTCCTGCGCCGCCATCGCTGCCGCCTCTGGACGACTGCATCGGCGGCGGCGGCGGCGGCGTCTATCGCAACGCCAAGGACCCATCGACCGTCACTGCTCCGTTCCTCCTCACTCAGAACGGATACGCCGCTCAGTCTTATTCCGCAGGCACACCCGGGACCCTACAAGGAGGGTCCGTGGTGCCCGGGATGAGTCCCGTGGCCCTCGGCAGCGCCCCTGGAGGCCCCGGCAACCACCCAGGAGGACCAACCGAACAGTGCACCAACTACCTCACGTCGCCCTATCACGCAGGGGCAGCTGCCTTCAGTCCGTCGCAGTACTACGCGGCTACGGGTTCGGAACTTAGTCACCACTACGCCGCTGCAGCAGCAGCAGCAGCAGTGGCAGGAGGGGAGCAGGGAATTCTGCAACAGATGCATCATGGAGGAAGAGCCATGGCCTGCAACTCAGGATGGTATCACAATCAGGAACAACAGCGCATCCAACGTAAGTATATACATACATGTATACATGTAT
This sequence comes from Aporrectodea caliginosa, assembly GCA_020284085.1. Lineage (NCBI taxonomy): Eukaryota > Metazoa > Annelida > Clitellata > Crassiclitellata > Lumbricidae > Aporrectodea > Aporrectodea caliginosa. The sequence goes on from JACEVL010001027.1 coordinate 252,858, forward strand.
ACATGTAGACACCGAAAACATAATACATACTCACGCCTTCGTGAGTTTCTTGTAAGGCGCTATATAAATGGCCATATACATACATGTACACCGACAACATTATACCTGCCATAGTTTCTTAATAACATTGCTGTTATAGTGTTCGCTTCTGTGTATTTATCACGACAATTACTTTAGCTCATTTTTGTTACCACGTGCATAAAAGCGATGCACACAGGACTTTCTAACTGGTCTAAGCAAGAGCGTTAGTTTTAAGAATGCAGATGCGTAACTTTGGTCGACTAAGTGGGCGGTGGGCTTTCTTTCCACTTTTCTTTTCTCGCGTCACAATAATATTGTCGCTAAACCAATCGTAGTAAACGCCATAGGAGAATTCCAAACTAAACTAAACTTAATCGACGCTAATTGTTTATTTACAGTAAGAAAAAATGGGATTATCGGCACCCCACGCATGCCAAACCAATGGGGTGCGGGTAGCCTACCCCTCGTGCCCAAAAAGTATACGCCTATGTTGTAAAGACAAGCGTAGACGGTCTCTATCTATTTCACACGTAAAATGACTCAATTAATCCGATAGTAGCCAAATCGTCCGTCTATCGATAAAAACTGGCGATTTGACAGTTCCGTGATAAATAGTCGCTCTTCTCCGTACATAGCCGCTGGCCCTATATCTCTGCGGTTCCATGGCATTCAGACTTCAAGAGGCAGAGTCCTCGTGCCATTGAAAGAGCAGCAGAGCCGCATATCACTGTATTTGCTTAACTGTTCAGCAGCTAACATTGACAATGCAATGCATCAAACACTCTGCATGCGCTGTAGGCCTATAACGAACAGCGACTGGCATAGGATAGGTTTCTCATTGGGCTGTGTAGGCTACTGGTTGTATGCGTATACCTTTAAATTGACCTAAAACAACCGTCAGTTACATTACACATAAATACCATATAGGGCCTATATGAATAATAATTATACAAGTTTCAAAGGCAATTTATAAAACTGCAACAGAGCCTATGTGACGCTATTGGCTAACTATGATAGCGTGACAGTTGCAGAGTCTAACCGAATACATTGACTATTATTTATCCGCGAGGTCTTCTACTTCAAGTGAGCTGGAAGTGCACGCACGCACGCATACACACCTACACACCTGCACACACCTACACACACACGCACACACCTACACACACACGCACGCACACACACACACCCACACACACACACACACACGCAGCTGAAAAAGGAGTACGTATGGAGACGTTCCTGTATTGTCGACATGCAGGAGCGGATTCCTTACAGCGTGCAGCCACTTACCGTTTATACAGTCCAATAGACTGCAGACGACTTACTTTCAGAAGACGAAGACTCTATTCACGAAGCACAACAATATATAAGACAAAGGCGAATCTCCAACTATGGTTCCTAATATAATATTATACGGATTACGACTCGAATTCTGACTATACTGACAGCGAATCTCTCAGCTACGAACTGCTCTATCTTGAAGATGTTTGGATCTGCTTTATATTTAGAATTATTGGCTGCAATATAGAACCATTTTGTTAATGTATATTAGTCGCCCATATATATTTCTCACATAGCAATCTTTATTCATCTCTATGGCTGTATCTTTATCCATATCTACCTACCTTTGTGTGTTTATGTCTCTGTCTGCGTGGCACTTGGCCAGTCGATCAGCGCTCCATGTGCATTGTGCACGGACCACGGGCTCATTGTATCTCCCACAGAATGGCGGCCCCGTGGTCTGGAATGTGTGCGTCGGTTTCTCTGACAACAGCCTTTGACTCTATGTTCCATCCATCTATTGGCGCTACATAATTATATCAACTCCTACATTATATATTGCAGCCGACAGGCATATTGTAGCGACCAATGCCTGCGTAATCGGATGAGCAAAATTGAGTAAATGAAGGCGCAAGCGGACATTAAGTCAGTGTCGACTTTTAGTAGATGTTCGAAGTGTTCCTCCCATGCATGGTTCTGTGTGCGTGCATCGGATTCTATACAACTTGGCCAGTTGCGTCATTGACAGATAAAACTTCGAGCTCGAATTGTGCACTTATAAGTTGTTTTATCTTACCATAGACTTCATGCATCCAATTCATCTTGAAAGCTTCTTCTGCTTCTATTTACGTTGCTGTTCCATCCCCTTGTTTTTACCTCGTTTTAGTTTCATTCTGATTTGTCTACAGTTTATAACCCGTTAATTTTTTCGGTCTTGAACTTCAGTTTTTTTTGGCTCAGAAATAAACTGCAGATAATAAAAGTCATAACATGGTCTTCTTGTTAATAGTGTCTCGTTGGATGAGCTCGTGCAACATGTCTCCGATGTCTTCATCTTCTCTCGGTTCCATCAACATGGCAGCTGCGTCTGGCTTCAGCGGTGGCTTTGACTCGACCGGGGTCCACCATCCGATGCACCACCACCACCAGGGACACCCAGGGCCGTCGTCGTCGATGCCTCGCTGTCCGATGCCCTTCTGCTTCGCCCAGCGCCGCAAGCGTCGGATCCTCTTCAGCCAGGCGCAGATCTACGAACTGGAACGACGCTTCCGTCAGCAGAAGTACCTGTCTGCTCCGGAGAGAGAACACCTGGCAGGGTTCATTGGACTGACCCCGACGCAGGTCAAGATCTGGTTCCAGAACCATCGATACAAGACGAAGAAATCGAGGAAGGACACGCCATCGCTATCGTCCGTCAAAACATCTTCCCCCGGTCATCACCATCACCATAACAACCATCAGCAGCAGCAGCAGGCGTCGTCACAGGGTTCATCGTTGCCGACATCGAGCACCGCCAAGCGCTCAACAGGAACCTCTCAACCAGTCGAAGAGGCGATCAAGGACGAAAAGAGATCGCAATTCCGAGACACCCCCGCCGCCGCCGATAAACACAATCCCGGTTTCAATTCCACGACGATCTCCACTTCCGGTTCCATGTCCGCAGTCTTGAATCGTCACGGGTACTTCCGCTCTGACGGCGGCGACCTAAAGGCAGGTGCAGCGGTGCAGGGCATCGCCGCTACAACCCCCGTGCTCATGGACAGTTTCACCTACCCCGCATCGTTCTACCCCAACCCCCACAGAATAACCGGTGGCTTTGTTGGTGGCATCGGCAACGGCGGTGGGATGGTTCTTCCAGATTTCGATCCCAGGATTCTCGGAAAGACGGAAGAAGAGGATGACGATGAAGACGTCCGTCACCTTTCACCTTCATCTCCATCGTTTGTCTTTCCATCATCGTCCAGTGTTGCGACGTTTCCACTGGCCAACAGCGGAGACTTCTATGGCGCCCCTCCCTCTCAGATGATGAGTGGGTCAGCGGCGGCGGCCTCTCTGGCAGGACTCCAGATACCGAGGAACTGCGCCTACAATGTCAGAGCCTGGTAGATGCACGCATTCCCAGTGGTGTGACTGTATCATGCGAGTGGCATGTAGCGCTCCAGGTGACAGAAATAGACCTGAGATAGGCCTATGAATGCATTTGGTAATCGCACTTTGCACGTATAACTATACGCAACGATATTACACACAAGTGGACTTATACTTGAGCATGTTACTTCAGTGCGATTTTATATGACCACAGCCCATAGGCCTTCTGTAATAGCCTATCTGTTGTCACCAGATTTCCAGCACTGAAGCCCATACAGTCCGAAGTATTATAGGGCCTAAAATAATATATAAACGAGTGTATTTTTATTGGAACATTAAATTTTGTCATAATAGTAAAATAATGAGATATAGAATAGATAAAAAGCCTGCCCGTTACCCGTTGCTGTTTGTAAATATGAGTGATTGGTACATATGAGTTTCAATATCTGGGAAATGCGTCAATTAAGAAAGGATGAATGGTTTTCTGCAAGCATGTGGTCCCAAAGTACATCCCACGGACTTCTTCGCTTCATGAGGCGTTTTGTGCACATTGCTTCTTACTTCTATCAGACTCCACTATAGCGATGTTGGCTCCCGTAAACGTGTAATACAGGGACTGCGGTCTGACAGTTGAGAAGACGCATTTTTGCAAGAGGTTGTTGATGAAGTTTCCAGACTTATCCAAACCAATCTAACTACAAACATTCTGAAATGCGTTTTTGTAGTATCCTAAAAGTTTGCAGACAACATTCGTCATTGTGAAAGCATCCATTGTTAATAATTTTGAATGGCAATAAAGCTAGATTTGTTGGTAAACTGTATTTAATTATATAAGGCCTGCTGTATAGGCTATACATGCACAGCATAAAGCACCCCTTTATTGTATTGTATTGGCCACTATTGGGTCATTTCTAAAGCGCTTCTCGCAGCATGGGCATTGTATACACGGGCAGACAGAGAGTCAGTGAAGTTATCGGCTTTGCTCTCGTCTGGCAAAGCGTCTTGGGTTCAGCTCCTCGCTACTTATGCTCCATCTTAGCTCTCTCTTCTTCTTTTAAGGGTCGCTCAGCCCTCCGTTCCTCTTCTCGGGGTGACTTCTTGGTTCCATTTTCCCGCACTGCTACTATGCAGCGCCGAGCATTCTCTGTTGTTGGTCCAACAGCGTGGAATGACTTGCCATCTTTCCTTCGCCTATCTCCTTGTATTCACTCGTCTTCCTTCTATGCCCTATTGAAGACTTTTCTCTATGATCAGGCCTGGCTTGTGAGCGCCTCTGAGTAGAGCCCTTGAAGAGGCGCTATATAAATTCTATGATTGATTGCTTGATTGTTCAACCCTGAAAGTGGAGATTAGGGAGAATCGAGGAAGACGGGATTTTAGTCCATTAAGTTACAGACGGACGAGGACATAGACGGACCTTAGCGAGACCAACAAGAAGACAATTATTGCAATAGTCTGTTCGAGAGCAACGACTTTAGTTAAGAGTAAAACATAACCTTAGCGCAATTTTTTTTGAATTAAGTTCAAGCAACGAAAATATTAACGGTGGTGTATTCTTGCATGCTTATAACCACATCGCAGTGGGCCTATTAATCTTTATTGACCAATTACGATAGCAAGCACAGTGCTGACACACCTGTAGATAAAAAAACGTTGGATTACTTATTTAGTGTTTATAATTGCATAAATTAGTGAAGTCATCCATCTTGTTGTAGTTGACAGTAGGCCTATAGCCTATCATTAGCAATGAGGGGATTGGTCAGCACCACTTTCTGGGGCAACGTTACGCCCTTGCAAACAATTAGTAATTATGTAGGCCCTATCTTTAGTAGGCCCTATAACTAATTTTTCAAATCCGTCAAAATCCAAGCCTAAAAAGCATGATTTATCGCGAGATCAATAGTAAACTTAGCCTAATGTGGTGTAGAAGTAGGCCAATAGCCTAGATTTAGAACCCAAAGGCTTGTTACCAACAGTTAAACAACGTCTTATGGCATCAAAATATATGCTGTTGATGTCGATGGAGAATATTTTTAGCTTTTTAACCCAAGACTGGGCCAAGAGCGAAACCCAGAATTTCAGCGAAGGCATCGAGGCTCCATCGTTTATGCGGATGGTCTGGGCTGAACTTTTCCAAACCAGAATTCATCATCCCTCCAGGTCAAATCATGTAGGCCTATACCCATTTTAAAACTCCTCATCTCACTTTCAACTCGAACTCCTCTGTCCGCCAACTTGGTAATTACCTTTCTCCTTCTCTGATCACATCTCCAACCTCTCACACTCCTACTTCATGGACATTCGTGGCCGCCGCCGCATCCGATCCATGCGCGACTTTCAAACCGCTTCCACTACAATTGCTACATCCATTGCCCACACTCCAAGCTCGATTACTGCAATTCCCTCTTACTCAACCTTGAATCCACTCAAATGAAACACCTGCAACTTATACAAAACTCATATAGATGGAAAGGAACACGTCAGAAAAATCTCTTACCTATAGGAAGTATGATCACAAATGATGCAAAGTGTCATGTAGAAATAAAGAGAAAAATAGCTATAGGAAAAGAAGCCTTCTATAATACAAGAAAGGAGTTAATGAGAGGAAAGCTCAATAAGAATCTGAAGAAACGAATTATCAAGTCTATGATATGGAGTGTGGTGCTATACGGCTCTGAAACATGGACTCGGAGGAAGGAAGACATCAGACGATTGGAGGCAGTGTTTCCGTTAGAGTACAAAAATAGGACGTATTTGTGTCCTTCCCTAGAATTATTTTGGACGTAGCTCATTGCTCATGGCTGTCCACCGAAAAATCTGGACGTTTTGGACGTTTTTTACGGACGTAAAAACGGCCATTTGGGCGTTAACGGAAACACTGATTGGAGGCCTTCGAGATGTGGATATGGCGAAGGATGGAGAATCAGCTGGATGGAACGCAGGACAAATGAAGAGATAGCCTACTACGAATGGTGGACGAAAAGATAGGAATATTCCTAAGAACACTAATTGAGGGAAGAAGAGGGCAAGAAGACAAGAGGAAGACCGAGAATGATGTTGTTGGATTGGATGATGGAGGATTACAGTAAGTTGAAGGAGACAACGTGACGAATGGCGACATTAGACGTATGAACCTGCCTAGGAAGGCAGAGAACCAAAACAAGCTACTAAGCGGGACCCACGCCAAAATCCGGCAAACCGGTTTACGCTGTCAAGTGAAAACTGCAAAAAAAGCTGTAAAAGAAAGAGAAAATGTATGAAAGCGCTAACCTCGGCGTTAAACCTACAAACAGCCTACGAGCTCCGCTTCATTTGACAAGAGCTCTACCGTGGTCACGTGACTTCGCAGGTTGTCACGTGACATCGCTTTGGTCACGTGACCGAAATGGAGGTCACGTGACTCGGACTTTGGTCACGTGATATCGGCGGTTGTCACGTGACTCGGACCTTGGTCACGTGACGTCAAATTCGGTCACGTGACCAAAATATAAGTCACGTGACTTCGGCTATGGTCACGTGACTTCATCGGTGGTCACGTGACTCGGACCTTGGTCACGTGACTTCGCTTTGGTCACGTGACTCGGACCTTGGTCACGTGACTTCGCCTGCGGTCACGTGACTAGGACTTTGATCATGTGACCGAAATTTAAGTCACGTGACTTCATCGGTGGTCACGTGACTTCGCTTTGGTCACGTGGCTTTACCCGTGGTCACGTGACTAGGACCTTGGTCACGTGACTTCGCCTGTGGTCACGTGATTCGGACTTTGGTCACGTGACGTCAAATTCGGTCACGTGACCAAAATTTAAGTCACGTGACCTCGGATATGGTCACGTGACTTCATCGGTGGTCACGTGACTTCGGCTGTGGTCACGTGACTTCATCGGTGGTCACGTGACTTCGCTTTGGTCACGTGGCTTTACCCGTGGTCACGTGACTCGGACCTTGGTCACGTGACTTCATCGGTGGTCACGTGACTCGGACCTTGGTCACGTGACCAAAGTGAGGTCACGTGACTCGGACCTTGGTCACGTGACCAAAGTGAGGTCACGTGACTTTACCCGTGGTCACGTGATTCGGACTTTGGTCACGTGACTTCGCCTGTGGTCACGTGACCCGGACTTTGGTCACGTGACCAACGCCAAGTCACGTGACTTCGCCGGTTTGCACGTGACTTTAATTGTGGTCACGTGACTCGGACCTTGGTCACGTGACTTGGCTTTGGCCACGTGACCGAAATGGAAGTCACGTGACTTCGCGGTGGTCACGGGACCAACGATGGTCCGGTGACTTCGACTACGGTCGGTTAATCGGTAAAAATTTCTTAGTTTGGCGAATTGCCAGATGGTAGGTAATTTAGCAATACCATGTACTAGCGGTACATCATCCAACTAATGGCACCTATTCCTACTGCGGCCAGCTAAAATGCGGAAATAAATTAATATTAATTTGGGTTTTTTTCTTCACAATAATCGTTATAAATCGAAAAATTAGCACAAATATCTATGTTTTGTTTCTTATTATTGATTTTAGTATAACAATACTTACTAAGCGTCGTACGAACATTGGTTCGTCACCAGAGAAATTCAGGTAGACTCATGAGTCACAAAACATTTAATAAAACTATTTGGTTTTCAAAATCTATGCGAATTTGCGATAGTATGTCAATATTATAGTTTATAAAACTTTTTATTAGACGTCTTGAATTGAATATTGAAGAGAAGGAATAATATAGCTTCAAAAATGATTGTAACAAATTAAAATATAGGTATAGTCGCATTGTAATAGTAAGTTTGTTTCGGAACCGAACCTTTTGACTAAACAATGAAATAATCGGTCTCATAAATCGGTATCGGCTGTACGAGGTATCGGCATAAGCGGCAAAAAGCCATATCGGTACCGATCTAGTTCACAACCTCCATTCCGTACAGCACGAATGGCTCATCATGTGCAATAACAAGATGCAGCTAATACTGGCTCAGTGAATTTGCAACATTTGCTATACAAAAGTTTGAAATATTTGTAGAACTTGACTGTCATTTCATGCAACCTAACTTTAAATGATTTGGCAGAAACATAAACACAATCCAAACATTCAAGTTTTTCGACATAGTCAATATGAACACTATTTACACTAATCATTTAACATGCAGTATAAAAAGGACCAATCCTTATCACCTGAGATTTATTGACATTTAATTTCATGTCAATACTCTCTAATTCTTCAACACAAATGGGGCTTGTAGGTCACAGAGATCCTGACTAAATAATGATAATAATAAATTATAATAATAAAAATTAATAATAATAAAAACCATGGGACCCTTATAGTTGTGACGATAGATTACTGGTTTATATTTCGGAACCGAAAATTTTGACTAAATAAATAATAAAATATTCGGTCACATAATGCGGTAGACAGTTTAAAAATCGGCTATACATGGTATCGGTAATTTAATAATTGGCTATACGCGGTATCGGAGAATCGGCAATAAGCAATATCGTTACAGCTCTACTCCAGAGTTAACATTGCCTATTAATATCTGACAACTGAGGGATTATAGATACCTCGGGTAAAAAAATAATAATAAATATAAATAATAATAATATAACATAATAATGACTTGTAATGACTGAATGGAGCTCCTTCTTTTTTCAGATAGATTGCCCCCGGTCGACAGTAGTTCCTCTATCACAAGCAGCTGACCAAAGATGGCGGCAGAATGAAGAACACTTACGACATTCTGCAAGTAAAACAAACTCAGCGTCAGCATTTACATCACCAGTGTATTCGCAGTTATCACTGTCAACAACATATTTGTCATGATCATCATCATCATCGTAACAGTGATGGGCAAAAGTTAACTAAAAAGTTGCAAGCTTTTAGTTTAACTAAAAAAATGTTTAGTTAAGGCAGAAGTTTAACTAACAAAAATTAGTTTAATTAAAACCAAAGTTTAACAAATATTTTTTGTTATTAACTAAAAAGTTTAACTAATATTTTTTAATTATTAGCTAGAAAGTTTAAGTAAGAAAATCGGCAACTATCTTCTGCAATGATTATCATGACTAACTGGTTTTATTACTCAAGTCAAGTGAACTGCATTGCATTGCACGATGCATTAACAACTTTCTTCATGATTTTCTTGTAGAACTTTACTAGGACACAATTAGTCTAGTATCACACAGTTTGAAAGTGAAATTGTCCTTCATGCTGTGCATTATTTCAGTTCACTTAAAATCTGTCATTGTGAAAATGTTTGTGAAAAAAGTTCGTTAAAACTAGGGCTGGGTATTTAAAACGTTAATAACACGATTAATGCATTAATTAATTAACGCAATTAAATTTTTTAACGCAGTTAACGCATTTGTCACTGACCCAATTATTTCTAGAAATGCGCTAAAACAATTCTTGATAAAACCGCTAAGTTTAAACTTGAAACTTTAAAGTAAAAACTAACAAGTAAAAACCAGTAGTTAAAGCATGTTTACTTTTTGTTCATTGACTGCAAGCATTTATATAGCACATATTCAACGTAACGACTCAGATTAGGTAGAGTAGTTGTACTTGTTATCTATTGTGACAAGCGTTAAAACTTATTCGCGTAATTAAAAATTTTAATCGTGCGATTAATTTCGATAAAAATTTTTAATCGTTGCTCGCCTCTAGTTAAAACGCACAAAGTACTTCTATGTGCTTTTCAGCAAGGCAGTCTCAACAGCATTGTAGGCCTTGGGCAAAACAATGCACTAGGGGCCCAGTTATGGGTAATTAATTAGAATTAGCATTAGTTCCAATTTCATAATTAGAATTACCACTTTTTAAGGGCTAATTAATTAGAATTAGCACCCAACTAATTACCTAGAATTAGTTGTTGACGTAGAATAGAATATAAAACGACAAAAAAATATTCTACTTTACTAGTTTGACACGCAAATATTTCAAATAATAATTAACGATAACTGAAATGTCAATGGTTTTCATCCAAAATTTAAAATTGTCTGCTTATTACTGCAGAAATGTTTTCACTTATAGGAAGTAAGAATTGCACTTTGCAACTAACAAGAGTTCTAAAGTAGTTTCTTAAAAACCTATTCCTTTGTTCATATATGATAAATCCTGCAACTCTAAACACTTGCTCAAATTTCAATGGTCTACTTCCAATGTTTAAAATTTTCTGCTTATTACTGCAGAAATGTTTTCACTTATAGCAGATCAGAGTTACACTTTGCAACTAACATGAGTTCTTAGGTATTGTCTTTAGGACTATTTCTATATTTTTAAATTTGTTATAAAAGCGTGCCACAACTAAAGGTAAATCTTCTAAAGACATTTTAAAACAAGTAAGCTTAAAAGCGAAATGCGGTGTGATGGGAAAACAAAGCAGTTGCCTCCACCATAATATTATGTCTCCAAGAATGACCAAGACTCGGTATATTTGTTGATCTGTATTTATTACATGAAAGCGGCCAGTAAAATGTTAGTATGTAAAGGAATACTGGCAGAGCTAATTAGAAAACTAATTTTAACAGTTTAATTAGAATTAGACAACTCTTAACAAGAATTATAATTAGCAAAATGTAGGTTACTAATTAATTAGAATTAGATACCAAGCTAATTAATTAGTAATCCACGCTACTGCCCATGACTTAAGATGGCACTGCTTTTAAGTACTTCTAAAAACATGGCTTTAAACTTTCCACCTAGAAAGCGAACGTAACCCAGCAGAAAAGTTAATCGGAGCTCATAAAGATAGTTTTACTTACTGAGTGGTAAGATTCCGAGTTCCAGTGGGTGACCGAGGAGACATCGAACGACCTCTACGTGACCTTTCTGTGCCGCCTTCGACAGAGGACTTGACCAACCCTATACAAAGCAATTACAAACATGAGAATAATGCCTAAGCCATCTCGCTAATACGTGTGGACGAAGCAATTTCTTTGCCCACCCACGGGCATAAAATTTAAACGGTCAATGAAATCAAGCATATAGATATATTGGTTCATTCTTTGTGTTAATAGAAGTTGGATTGATGAAAGTAATTCTTTGCATAAATAGAAGTTGGATTGATGAAAGCTAGCGAACGGAATATTATGCATGCACATCTGTCATCGTCCATGACCGCAAAGTGGTCAAATAATAAAATACGATAAAATGGAATTTTATCGTAAATGAGCAGCAGTAAGACGGATCGGTGCCAAACAGGCTGCCATGCAGTTATAAAATTGACTCTTGTCTAAATTGTTGTCATGTGTTCCTACTATTTCATATACAATCAATCCTACTGCCAACTTTCATTTAAGCAAAGAACTAGTTTCATCAATCCAACTTCTTTCTAACAAATTAGGTAAAGTGCATGTTAGCGTATTTTATTATTTCAATGATTTTCATGATTACTGTAATGAATCCAGCTTCTATTTAAACAAGATTCTTTTAATCAATCCCACTTATATTTAAGGTGAAATTATTTTCATCAATCCCAATTCTATTTAGCAAGAATTCTTTTCGTCAATAGAACTTGTATTCGACCAACTCTAAAACCCATGCAATGGCGAGTCATTTACGACGCTAAACCACACGCTTTTTCATCAATCCAGCTTCTGTTGTAGCAAATAACTAGTTTCATCAATTCAAATTCCATTTACGCAAACAATTATATTTATCAATCCAGCTTCCATTTACGCAGACATATGAGAAATAATAAAATACGCTAAAGTACTCGGACGGCAGCATCATGAATTAAATACGCTAAAATGCACTTTTACCGCAAATTGTTTTATTTTGATTCCAGTAACCGCGTCACTACCGCCAGAGCAAGCGATATACAAAACACTAGTAGGCCTAAGTAGTAACCGAGGTCGTTGGTAGTAACACCTGGGACCATTATTAATAGTCCCACGTAACGTTTTTGTTTGTTATGGCGCCATAGAAATTGCCGTTATTATTATTATCATTATTATTACTAGTATTATTCTTTTCTCCATTCAAGAAAGAATCTTCACAAAGTTATTTGCTTTTGACTTAACTTTTGTTTTATTAAGAAAGCAGCAACTTCTTCCAAACGACCTTTACGCGGCAACAGTTTCCACTCAACTGATCTCAAATTTAAATCCGCTCTTCTTTCCGCTCTTTACTTCCGCCCTAAACAAGGCAGCCAATCAGGAGCCTTCGTCACGGGCGACTGATTTCCGTCACGTGCAAAATTTTATAGCGCAAGCCCATACATAGTCCTCAAGCGATATGTTAGAGAGTAGGCCCTAATGAAAATGCAATGAGTAGGCTATTTTTGCGCCGTGTATAATCGTAATTCATTATAATGTAAGACTTAAAACACTTTCAAAGTATTCCTTCCGTGTTCAGTGCCTGGAAATGAACAAATAGAAGTATTTTCTGTGAGCTCAAGAAAAGACGCTATATAAATGCCCTTCAACTATCATACTGGATACGCACTTCTCTGAGCTGGTTAACGACAGCATCTGATTCCAGTAACGCGTCACTACCGCCAGATGGTCCATTTGGCAAGCGATATACAGAACCCAGGAATATTATACGGTTTAATGTCTATATTACATCCGCTTCTGAGTAGTACCCTGTGTTACATCGCGCTATGTAAATCTTCATAATGAATTACAGTTCACGAAACTTGAAACTGCTGAAGATTACTGAAGTCAATAGGCTGTAGCGCATACTATTACTGCATAGATTATCGACACGGTATACTTTGCATCAGGTTAGCTGTGTTTAACTTTAGTCTACATAGGCAATTTTTCATAGAAACCGCAAATCACTCAAACACAACATTTTACACATTTGCCGCTAGGGGCGCCACACTCCAAGGCCGCCATGTTTAGATACACATGTTCTCATGTTGATCGGCAAGATTTTCAGTGTTTACACAATTATATAAATCAAACCAAATAAAATGTAATTTGATTAGGACGGCAACTGCACATAATTAAAACACTGATTTGCAGGTCTGTTGTAATAAACTATTTGTGGTAATATATCGTTTAACGTCTCCAATTCGCCCATGTAATGGATTATACGGTCGCTATAGAAAAACGCGAACATTTACATTTATAGCGTATCGTTTCTGCGTCAAAAATTAATTTCAATGGCAACCTGCATAGTTCTCAAACACCAGAATATACGTGTGTAAAATAAGCATAAAACAACCAGAAACAAAATTTGGTAGATGTTACATCAGTCCGGCTGCGAATGAGCTCCTAATAAATAAATATAAATAAACAATATGACCGCCCCAGACTTGAAGAAAGTGTAAGGAGTCGTACCATTAACATGTGCGTTTGGACCATCGACCTATATATAGGTCGATGGTTTGGACATTAGAACATTCTTTTTTAGCCAAAGAATAATGTGGATCACTGGAACCGGCTACCTCAAGAAATAGTAACTACAACAAGCTTGACCACTTTCAGACAGAAACTTAATAGCTGGAAAGCTATAGGCAGTAAAAGCTTACACAGCTTACCTAGCCTATTAACTGTAACTGTTCATTTAGGACACCTTGAGGGGTTTCCCACATACGGGCAGAGGAGGGTTGTGTCCAATGTGGCCCCTGCATCTAAATTTGGTACAGCCATTTCTGTACAGCGTGATTTTTAAACACGAACTTCGGTAACAGCAGTCTTTTCTGCATTAGATCTAATCACAGAGTACCTTTGCTGGACATGGTAGCATCGCAATACTGTGACACAGTTAACCCAACTAGATCGAAAGTATAAAAGTATAACCTGATCTACACCAGCGCTTGCCAAACTCTTAAGTGTCACAGACCAGCAGGAAGGAATTTTCGCACTGCAGGAGGACTAGTGCCATATTTATTAATAATTTCTCCTTATTGTTTTCGATCACCTAAGTGCCTCAAATGCCCGATAGCGCATTGGATAACACACTGGTATAGAGAGCGAGAGGTACCGAGATCGATCCCATAGGCAGACATGCTTTGTAGGCTGCTATTAGCGCCGTGTATTAATATTAATATCTTTTCTTTAATAAGCGCCTGACAAACGCACTGCGCTGTACATTTACATGTTATGCATTTTAAATCTTAACTACTAACAGAACAGACAGCCTGCAATACACGGCGCTAATAGCAGCCTACAAAGCATATCCGCCTAACGGGGGCTCGAACTCGGTACCTCTCGGCCTCTGTGCCAGATGTTATCCAATGCGCTATCGCCCCCGATTGCAGTCTGTTCTGTTAGTAGTTAGATTTATGTCTTCTGTCATTTGTGTTCTTGTGAATTGTTTCAATTGCATAACTGTACACCACTGTAACCGGTTGCGGTTTGTCAACCGGATTGTTTCAATAAAGAATATTATTAATATGTATTAAATTGATTCAGATGTACTCGAACTGTAGACATCTGCACATGGAGATACAACTGTGAAAATTATTTTTACAATGATGTAATAGCCCTATGGTAGAACTTCCAAAGGCATATGAGAAGTTTCACTATTTTCTACATATTCAGTGTGAATAAAACAGTTTGATTTGTATGAACAGATATGTAGTGAATAAAAAGTAATGAACTGAAACATGAAGCATGACAATCCATAACCATATTATGTTGCTGCCTGCATAATGCTGTGAAGTCCTTTGCATCTATGTGTGAGCATGTATTATACTGCTTTTTATAAACCTCTCCCTGACTGATATAAAGCTGTACTGTTTGTTTCAGCTTGAGGTGATACTGCAAAGCAGAGTCCGTGTATTCATGTTGACTAAGGAAGTTGACTCAATGGATTCCAAACGCAGTGCACGCTGCTTGGAAAACGAGAACAAAATAAGTCAACAGCAGGAAGAGGTTGCACAGCAACTCAAGACATTGCAAGCATTGGAAAGAGAACTTGGATCACTTAAGAAAAATGCAAGAGTTTATGTTTGCCAACCAAACACCAAGATTTTCTTTCTAGCAAACGCTGATAAAGTAAGCCATGATACAAAGACAAAACTCCAAGAAATTCAATAGAAATATATGCTGTAATTGATGTTTGGTTGATTTGTTCTCTTGGTCTACATCTAGAATATCGAACCAATTGTGGACAGTTGAAGACATGGTGGAGTTTATGGTGTTGTCCTAGTTGGGAACAAAGACAATGTTCTATAAAGCTTGAAGTATTTGAGTACATGTTCTGTGTGCATTATTTTGCAAGCTGCTGGACTGCTGGTAATTCTTTGTAGCAAAACTGAAGAATGGCCCTTCTAATTAATATGATATCCAACAACCATTTTAGCAGAATTAACCTCTAGAGGCCATTGAAACCCAATCAATTAATTGATATTTGTTTATTCAAATTGACAAGTTGACACAGGATTTGTGTTCATTACTTAACCCGACTTGTCCTCAAGGCTTACTTAACTTCCTCTAAGCTAACCAGTATGTGAGTGATTACTAATAGGATTCTCCACTGGGGAAAAGTTAAGGAGATGAGTGGGCTTAAGAGACCGGACGAATTAGTATACATATACATTCCTGTCTAGCACCCGAGAGATGAAATTCTGGTCATCTTTGATTGGCAGGGTGAAACCATAGGCTCGAAGGCCGAGATCGCAAGTACTTCCTTGGGCAACTGGGAAATGACCTCGGAGGACACGGCTTGGGTTGCAGTCTATTCCTCAGCCAACCGGGCCAGGTCAGACCTGCATGAGGCGGTGGGAGAACTTCGTCCTATGCCTCAAGGGTGTATAAGGACAATGCAAAGGAGGAGAGGACCTCTATATGCAATGTCGTGCTATGGTCTGATCTTAATGTTACCCAACTCGGACAGTATCAACCCGCACAGCCCCCTGAATGACTGCAAGGATAGAGATCCCTTCTGCACCCCTCCGCTCGAGACTGAACGCTCGTGTATTGTGAGGTACTGGTGTCTCTAAAATACCCAAACCCTGTTGAGGGATCAAGAGAGCCTTTAGACAGGCTTAGGGAGGGATCAATTAATGACACCATTTGTATTTTGAGCACTATACTTCTTTAACAGAATACTACATTTACAACAGTTTCCTCAGATTAACTTAACACAACATTGTGCTGCTTTGTGCATGTGCATTACTATCGCATGCTAACATCCTGAAGCCAAATATCTGCCAATCACTCAGAAAGGAGTCTCTGGCTGGACAGTGGGCTTGAAAGTCTTTGTGTAGACCAACTCTCTGATTGTTTTTGATAAATAATGGCCTGTTATTCATCAAAGTAGGCATTGTACTTCTTCCATTTGTAATTACTGTGAACATCTGTTCTTGGTTGACCATCTTTACGATCTGGCCTGTGCTCTGGCATAAGACCTAAAATTAAAAAAAATAAAAACTGTCACAGATCTTCAAACATACCATACCCACCATAGCTGAAAAGGCCAATCAGTATGTAACATTTACTGAAAATTATTGCAGCATACAAGTGATCTATTCTATATGAGGAAGCCAGGGACATCATTGTTTAATGCAATATATTGAACTTCAGTATTTCAAACTTCCAATTACCAGTGTTATTTTAGTTCCTGAGAATAGAATAGGAATGATAATTATTTCAAATTAGTTCCACGGAACAAAAACTGGAATAAAAATTAAGTCTGGAACGATAATAGAATAGGAATAAAAATTCAATATTTTTCTCAGACAAGAACGGAATAGAAAGTTTTTAAATTTTTAATAGCTTTGCGGACTGACGGCATTCACGTAGTCCGTAATATACTAATCTCATAAATAGGTCAAGACACTGTTTTCTGTTACAGTCTGAGACACATTAATCGTTCACGTTAGATATTTCTGTGAGAAGTGGAAGTGGAACTAAAATATAAATTTTTTGGAACTGGAACTAAAATTATTTCTAAATAGGAAGTGGAACTAGAACAAAATTTATTTATAAAGAGGAACTAAAACTAGAACTAAAATGAAGACAGTGGAATAGAATAAGAATAGGAATAGAAATTAATGCTGGAACTGAAATAACACTGCCAATTACTTGAAATAGCAGTTTATGGTCTGGCCACATCCCATACAAACACGTACCAACATTACTGTCTCATTAAACTTAGCACATATCAAAGTTTCACTTATTGTGAAGGAAGTTAAGGCCACTCTGCAACTCTGTCATTGGAAGGGGTCAGTCAGTTAAGGTTGCATGTACTCCAATTTCACCATTGTGCCTTCGCCTCATTTTTATTTAAAGCTAAACCCTAGAGCCTTTGGAAGGCGAGCATTCCACAGCCTCGCTGCAAAAACTGACCTTGGTACACGCAAGTCTTCATTATGATCTTTGATACATGAGTGTGCATTTTAATAATGGCATCACAAAAGGATATAGATGACAAAACGCATGTGTTGCTATATGAAGAAAATAGCAAACCCAAGACTAGTGTAATGAAGCCTATACGGGTATCGCTCAGCATGCTGTCGGTGTGAACAAATGTGAAAATACAAACCATGATTCGGCCAATATGTTTTGAGCATCTCCAAACAAAAGCACCACAGTTTGCCAACATCGAAGAAGCCCCTCTGATATGATTTAAGCAGGACATGCAAATCTTGTTGTGCCAAATGCAGTCACATCCTTTTGTGAACTTTATGCCACAGGTATTAGCTATCGCAGCTTTTTTCAGAACATCTGGTTTACACATGATGCCGGGAATGTTTCAGAGTTTGATTTAGAGTTATAAATTAAATACCTGTATGTTTTCAATCATTGTCTTTTAATACAACTACTATTTTCATCAAGAAACATATCTGCAGTACATGTATTAAATGTTTACGATTACCTCAGTTCACATTGAGTCAGAGACGACTTGACATGAATATCCCACTTATTTTGAACCTTGGCTATATCGAACTGTTGACAATGGTACCCCGTCAGAACGGCTCAGGACAAATCGGCCCCCGTCTCATCGGCCTCACAAAATATCTCGTGTCCCAAGTACTTTTAAGTTGGATTGATGAAAAGAATTCTTTGCGTATATAGAACTCGGATTGGTAAAACCGTAGTTACGTTGCCAAATTATTTTATGTGGTCAGTTTAAAATGGAAGTTGGATTGCTGAAAATAATTTTGGCGTTAAAATGGAAGTTGGATTTATGAAAAATAATTTGTTGCGTAAATAGAAGTTGGATTTACGATAGTTGTCATTGAAAGCATTTAAATAATTAAATACGCCAACCAGTTAGCATTAGACGATGGTCCCTGCAGTCCATTGCCCAGTTGAACCGTCGCTGAGGCCTCAGTTCAACATAGTTTGTCAGGCAGCGTAGGCTTAAAAGTACTTGGAACATTGGATATTTTTGATGGGGCCGATATGACGGGGCCCGATATAACGGGGGCCGATTTGACGGGGGCTGTTTTGTCGAGGCCATTTTGACAGGGGCTGTTTTGTCGGGGCCGATTTGTCCTGTGCCGTTCTGACGGGTCACCGTTGACAATAGCTTGGATATAACGAAGCTTTAACGGTAGTTCTACAATCCCATGTTAGCAATGTATGAATGTCGAAATCAAGGATAACAGCACGACAGAACTGGCTGTTTAAGTCCTTCAGATTTCATTTGGCTCACCTAATAAATGCATTTTCTACATGCCAATTTATGAGCTGCAGTTACCAGACAAGAGGCAAGCTGATTGCTGGAGCATGTATATTTCAAGATCAGTTTTTATTACAGCCAACATTGTATCACTCTACCTTTACAAATCTTGTTACCCTACAAAAATGTGTGCACTTACAGACTCAAACTCCTTTGAACATATCTGGCTGTTGGGTAGCTTAGCACATCTTAACTTGACATACCATATTTTCCCAGACTATAAGTCTCTCCTTCCTGTAAGGCGATGTGATGCAAAAGTGGCAAATTTAAACAAAATCAATACACTGGCAGAAACAGCGCCCATACATGGGATGGTCAGACATGTATAACTTAATAAGCGTGTGTGCTAACTGCAGAGATGGGTACGATTAGCTAGAATAGCTAATCGATTAGAATTAGAATTAGCTCCTGAAATTTGCTAATCGATTAGAATTAGAATTAGCAAAAGGTTTTAGCTAATTGATTAGAATTAGAATGAGCAGCATCTAATCGATTAGCAATTAGAATTAGTTTTCGATAATCGATAGTTCGATAGTCGATATATATATTTGCTTCATGAATTTGTCAAATTGTAATCAGAGCACAGCAAGGTTTACTACAGCAATTTGTTGAAACCTATTACAATACCGACAGCTTTAGCCTATTACAATGCTTTAAAGCTGTAGCCTATTACGTACAATGCCTAAAGCTGTAGCCTATTACAATATCTAAAGCTGCACAACTAAGTGTGAGAACAGTCCAAAAGCCAGCAACAACACCACATCAGTCAATACATGTTGCAATTATTGGCATTGCTACTGCATAAGTTCACTATTGCATTTTGCAATTAGCATGTCTTGAATCAGCGCATCACATAGCCTACAGCACCTAGCGTTTATGATGTAGCCACAAAACTAAATACGCGTTCCATGGCAGCTGAGGTTGCAGGAACGCAGTGATGCTGTAGATAAAGAACATGAAGACATGTAAATCTTTCAGTGCTGCATAAGCAGAATGGACAGATAACCATGAACAGATCATTGCAGGTTTGAAATAGTCTTCAGATAAATAAGTAAGTAAGGATTTCTTGAAAACTCAATATTAATAAACTCATTCTTAATCAATGCGTTCTCAGCTTAATTTTCACACATCTAATCGATCAGCTAATCGATTTTCGATTAGAATTAGCTGAAAATTGCTAATCGATTAGAATTAGAATTAGCATCAGATGGCAGCTAATCGATTAGAATTAGAATTAGCTGTTTGTCTAATTGATTAGCTAATCGATTAGCATCTAATCGATTAGTTACCCATCTCTGGCTAACTGGCCATAAACATAAAGTATATGGCCACTATTACCAAATACTTGCTAAAAAAAACCTTTTGCAGAAATTAAATTTTATGTGCTTTTGAAATAAATTTTTTTTCAACATTTGGCATTTGTTTTGGTTTTACGGTAGTTTTAGCGATTTTGAAATTTTGATTACAAACTTTACTGTTTATGATTACAATAGTTATATACCTTATTTAGCTGAAGAGTTCCAAAGATAATATCAGCAGTTAGATATTAAACACATTAATCAGTTCAGCATCTTTATATAAGTTGGCTCTCATGTAAAACACCGCAACTTACAGTCCAGAAATACAGTACCTGCTCTTTGAGCTTGATGAACTAATCGTTGAAGGCGTTTCTGGGCTCTGTTGCACAGTCCAGTAACTTGTCGAGGCAGGATGCAACCATCTGCTCGGAGAAACTGACTCAGTATCAGTACATCCTTAAACCAAACAAGAAAAACTATATCAATATCAATATATCTTGGACACTTTAATGACGAGCTGTATTGGTTTCCCAGTTGTATTCTTTTAGTACACTCGTTGTTGAAGTGTTAAATATGACAGCAGTATATCTTTACACATAAAAACAAACTTAGCAGCTCAAGAAACTAAAACAACATTGAACAATAATTAGCTTAATCTTTAAAAAAAAGCTCAGATGTGTGATTTGAAACATTTCCTTAAATATTAAATACAAATTAAAAAGAGTAGATGAATGGATAAATATGAAAAACTTCACACTAACCTTGTTTGTAAACAACATTAACTAGTAAATACTAGAACCAAGTCAATCAACAACAATGCATTCTTTTTAATCTCCCGTAGGAATGTTGCTCAGCCTAGCGCATTATACATTCAAATTTTTAAAGATTAGTGCCATATAAGAAAATGGATTTCATACAGTGTATTTGACATTAGTGTTGATTCGACTTGGGCACAAAGGGCAGAACTCTTTGTTTTCTTCATTGTCTGGCTCCAATACTTTTCCCTTTCTGTCAGACTCAATATACGATCCCTCAACCTAAACCAAAACAGTTCAATATAAGTGCACATACCAGTACCATTGAAACTACAGCATTTGTTATCTAAAGCAGTCATGGATTCAGACTACCCGGTAATCAGTATTTACTGCTACTCAATCAGTTCAATATATCCTGTCAAATCTTTTGGCCTACAGATCAAAGATTACAGTTAACGACGAGATGCATTGGTTTCCCATTTGCTTTAAGTACACTCTCATCGTTAAAGTGTTAAATCACATTTTTACAGAAATTTGTCAGGACAGCATGCACAGTTATTCATTATTCCCTTTCCTTACGCCATGACCCTCTGATGAACAATACCAAAGATTTCAAAGCAGTGTCGAGGCCATGCAATTTTTGTAGCTCATGATGGCATCAGTTTCAGCCACTTAGCAACGCATTGGCAATTACTGGTAATATAGAAGCAGTGATTCAGTGCTTCAAGCATTGAATAACAACTGGCTTCACACTGGTAACACAAGGTCAAACATGCAAAAAATCAGAGTTCAGAAGTCAGAACTCTGGCTTTAGTCGTAATGTATACATTCAAATATAACCTGTGTGCTTAAGACTTTGCATTGGCAAAGTATGCTTTAAACTGGGTCTTATAATTTCATAAAATATTAAACTCTGCCCAAATAAAGAACTTAAAATCAGTCCTCATTCCATACACATACCATTCAACTAAATCCCAACATTCACGTGTTACCGGACTTTTAGTGCATATGCTAACCTATGTATCGGGACTGAAGAGTATAGCAATTGCAGGCTGTCTGTTCTGTTAGCAGTTAAGATTTAAATTGCATAATATGTAAATGTACAGCGCAGTGCGTTTGTCAGGCGCTTCAATAAAGAAAAGATTATTATTATTAACAACTTGCAATTTAATGTTTCCGCTTCTGTAGCATAATTTAGCTGCATCATTTGTTATAATACACCAGAGCATTTCAAATCGCACCAAAAAACTAAAGAAACCAGTTTAAACAGATCTATGCAATTTCAGTAGAACTAAAATGGAATCTTACTATAGTCACATCTTTTTCTGTCCGCACTTGAACTGAAACAAAATAGGAACATTTCTTATGATTCACATAGGTACCAGTTCAGATATTAAATACTGCTGAAATATCAACACTACCGGCAAGTTACCTTTCCACCAAATCTTAAAATGCTATTAAGATTAACTCAATATTTCTCCTTGGTTTTCAAGCACTAGGATATCTAACTGCATCTTCTCCTGGTGGCTGACTATCCACACCTCAGATTCACATTCTGGTGTGACCATGTGCATGTTACAAATTTAATTAATTAATAAATAATAATAATAATAATAATAATAATAAATAATAATAATAAGATAAACTCATCCTTGGATTAAATGGATGCAAGCAGTGGCCTGCCGACTGGGGGTAAGATTTTTATAGTCAAACATGGTGAGCCTTCAGCAGGGGCGAACATAAAATAGAGAAATCAAGATTAAAATAGGAGCTGGCAGTTATTTCAATTCATAAAGACCACATTATTGGATGCCAGCATAGGTGCATAATGCACAAGTAAGAAAAGTGGGTCAAAGAAGGAAGTAAGGGTATAAAAAATAATCCAGTAAAATAGCATACAGTGGGCGTAATACTTGGGCGGCACGGGCGGAGGACAGGGCGGCTTCAGCGAGTAATGATAGTTTTATTTTGAGGGTAAAAAATGGTCATCAGAACTTTTTAGCGATACTCGATACCAATACTTTTTTCCACTATAATTTGTATTATTTTCTCATCTGCTTGAGTAAGTCGCGATCAATAAATAGTGAGAAATAATTCTTTACGCTTCGAAAATTGCCCTTTCTTAAAAATAGCCTCTTTTTGCCATCTATGATAGCTTGTGACATGGAAAGAATCTATTTTCCGTGAATAAACCGTAAACTGGATGCAAGATTGGTAAAAGTGTATCGGTATTGCAATACTTTTAAGAAATAGTATTGTTTAGTATACTTTTATTATGAAGTCAGACATATTGCAATACTTTTTTCCAGATTGTTAACAGCCCTGGTATATCCACAAAACTGACAAACCACAAATTAATTTAATGTTGAGGCCAATATGACAGCTAGCTATGGATGTGACATGTCCTTCCAAAATCAACCTGCTAAGATGAAATGCCCTAATATGATGGAAACAAGTAGAACAAATGTTGGTTTAATGAATACAAGTCAATCAATCAATCAATCAATCAATCAATCATAAAATTTATATAATGCCTCTTCAAGGGCTCTACTCAGAGGCGCTCCCAAGCCAGGCCTGATCATACAGAAAAGTCTTCAATTGGGCATAGAAGGAAGCCGAGTGAATGCGGAGATAATAAGATGGCAAGACATTCCACGCTGGTGGACCAACAACAGAAATGCTCGGTGCTGCATAGTAGCAGTGCAGGCACCCCAAATTAATTTACGAAGAGAGAGTGAAGAGGCCAATAGCGAACAGCTAGCTATGGATGATGAGGATACGTCCGGAGGGGAAGCCAGTGTAAAGTATGATGCATGTAGGCTAGCGAGGAATGGAACCAACAAATGCAGACCTGACCCTATCAATGGAGGACAAGCGGACTTGAGGAAGACCAGTGTAAAGAGAAATAGTCTAGACGAGAGCAGACGAAGGCATGGATAAGAGTAGAAGCAGCAGAGGTTGAAAGAGAGCGAGCAACGACCCTAAGCTGACGAAGTCAAGTTAGCATTGAGTGATTATTTCGCCTACCACTTTCTTTGTAGATATAAAGATTTATAATGTACCTGGCTGACTTGCGGCAACGTTCTTCTCTAACTTTAAGACTGTTCTCTTTAGCCGGGGTTGGGTCGTGAGCGCTTCTGAGTAGATAATCTTGAAGGGGCGCTATATAAATGTCTGAAATGAATGAATGTCCTAAAATTGCTTTGGCGAATTAAGGTCGGCAAGCATTTAGAATCGGGATGCGTAGGTTTCGAGAGTGTCGGTGGGGTCAGCCCGAATCCCCGAAACCCGAATCCCCGAAAACGCTGAAAACAGATAAAAGCCCGATTTCCCGAAAACAGTTTTCGAGAAAGCGGCAGAGCTATTCAGAGTTAAATTGTAAACATGACATAGACTTAGCGTGGCCTTGATGTATATCGATATACTGCCTAGTGAAATGTTTATTTGTTAATTATTTTCTTTCGGGTCGGACTTAGAAAATCAATTTCGGGGATCCGGCCGAAATGCCGAAAAATGCCATTCGGGGATTCGGGTTTCGGGGATTCGGCCCGCACCCGTGTCGGTTATGGACAGGTTTCGCGTCGTGAGGGTCGGTTAGGGTAAGCGTTTTATGGGTTAGTGTCGTCATTAGAAAACATCGTACCTTCAGCGCAGCATGCCAGAAGATACCGTCAAACGCCAGTAAGCTTACGCACCCCGATACTAAATGTTCGCCCTCTTACTATTACAACTTTTTGCCCACTAAATCATTTTGACCTGCAAAGAAAAGTGTGACCTACATGCACTGGTGAGCGATAATAAAGCGAAATGATATTAAAGCAATTCAACTTACTTTCTTTCACAAAAGAATGAACAGTAACGGAAAAGAATCTTTGCGCAACAGGAAATTTAAATGCACTTATATCTTTTAGTAAAACTGGGCGAATAATTTGCCGTGAAAGCATAAATAACTGCTTAACCATCGCCATCACTTAAAACAAGCCTTACGGCTAAGACCAAACAAGTGAAACAACACTAAATTAATTTTGACGTCTGAAATCGCTGACGCAGAGCAGTGCCGCCCCTAGCGTCTAGTAAGTATCACGAATCGTTCTTTAACACGTGCATTGCGATAATTATAAAAACTCGGCGAATTGTTAGTTTATAAGAAAAAAATGCAAGTTGAGAGTAAAAACTTACGCTTAGTATCTGCTGTAATGTCTGCATTACAAATTATAAAACATTTGATAGAATTATTAAGATCTTTTCAATGAATTGCATTTGCAGTAAAGTCATGTCAATGAATTGAGCGTCAACTCCAATGTGGTTCTTCATTCGTTTTGACTGCAAACGCTATAATTTTATAAAATATCAGAGTTCAAACCAAGCTCAACGCTTGTCACCATGGTCAGCAGCTTCATAGCCTCAATGGTTGATTGCAGAAGAGTGTGTTGTCACCTAGGACTAAGAGGCCGATATTCAGTTCTGAACTCTGCAGCCTGTGTGCTCTATTATAACGTTGTGCGATCATGTCACACAGTAATGAAGTTTTTGTTTGTCTGTAGCAGGCTATCATCATACAAAGCACCGAAATAGGCTATCTTTGATAGCAAACTCCGCTGACTGGCGGTCACTGGCCGTGTTCACAATGAGACGCCATACGCCCATACCGTTCTCCAAATCATCAGGCCTACACTTATAATAACTTTCCAGTCCTGTATATTTTTGGCCCTTGCTTTAATACTCTCAATTAAATGCTACTTTCAGTTACAGTCTGAAACTACGGCTCGTGTGTGTGACACGCAATTACGTGAATTGTAAAAAAATTCTATTTCAAATCCTTGCTAACAGTTTTCTAATGTAATCACAATACATGTACATACACACATCCATGCCAGTGTGGTAGGAGAGACCAAAGTTCCAAGACCAAGACTGCATGATTGGATACCAAGACCACAGGAATTAAGACAAAAACCAATTCTTTAAGTTCAAGAACAAGACCACTACCAAAACCAGTGGAATTTATAAAATATTGAGCTCTTAATTTACACCATTATAAAGTTAAGTGTTTGAATCACACAGGACCTAGTGGTTAATACAAAATGGAATTAAGTGTAAGAAATAACAACTAAATCATTCAAATTAGATGTTTGTAATAGCTTGGAGATACTAAATCACACGGTTCTGTCCCCCCGATTCTTCTGATGTAAGGTCTCATAGTGTCCACTACAGTTAATTTTGAAGCTTTTGAATGTGAACTTATAAATAGCAGGCTCCATAGCAAATAGACATTTTCTCCTAACAATTCTAAAATAAACTGGTGTTTCTGTAACATAGCTACGTAGCCGCTGTGTATAACCAATCATCCAGGATTATACAGACAGGTCCACGAGTTGCTGCTGGAAGCCTGGAAGCCATAGAGTTTCTGAGTGGCATGCTGCCTTTACTGTTGGCAAGCGATTAATACTAAACTCAGGTAAGACGAAATTTAACTCTCATTTCCTGTCTTTCATCTTAAACGATCTGCACTGTACATACAATTGTTTCTTTTACCTAGTATGCACTTTTAATACCCGATTTGCATCGTATGTACAATCATTTCTTTACCTGACCAAGACTTGTATTTTGGGGTGTCAGGCTAGTGCTCTTAGTACAAATAAACATGGAGGCTTACTTCTAGTCCACATTTAATTAATTACTAAGAGTGTTGCATTTTAGACAGAAGTTTCCTGTCAACTTATTTACTCATTTACTCTTAATGCAGATAATAGAAATTCAGTCGGTCATTCATTGCTGTGGTTCATACAAAGAGGAGTCTTCCACATACATGTAATGCAAGCATCGTCAACAGCGAAATTAAAAGCCTATAAAGCCGTTATTGAACTGGGTCTGCTGATGCTGTGCGTCAGATGCTGTACCTGGGATTCCTGTTGTTTGTGCCTCATGCAAATGATACTTCAATCTGTGTTCTACGCTTCAGTAGAGTTTCTAGAGTCAATGAAATCTTTACTTCCCCATAATCTGTCTTTGACAAGCATGGTAACTCATGAACTTCTCACGAAGCTGGATTTTACGATTTTTTGTTTATCCAGAAGAACGACGTGCCTGCAGTTGTTAGCACTCATGCCAATGATCTGTTATTGTGAAGGATAGGAAAAGAAAGTCATGATTGCAGAAAAGATTCCAGGTTTTAAATTTACATGTTAACCCCAAGCTCTAGAGACCCTTGCCCTTCCAGTGGCAATAGTCATTAAAAACATGGTTGCATTAGAAAAGAGATGGAAACTTGGCCTAAGTTGACTGCCTATTCACTTTAATATGGTTTACCACTGCCATTTAGCAATATATACATCTAGCTTTATTTTACAAGTTCAAAGCTCTTCACATTATGAGTGCACAATATTTTATCAACACATTTTTTCCTCAACAACAGATTTCAGATTCTTGGTTAAGTCTAGAGCAAGGTCTTCCTCTGACAAGCGCTCTGAACTCACTAACTTATCATGCATTCAGTTAACTTTCTTTTACATATAGGTTGTCAAAAGAAGTGGTTCAGATGGTCAAGACAGACTTAAAACGCAGTTCATACTATAACAGCTGCAAATAGTTGAAATTCTGACAAAACTGGTTTAACAAAACCGATGTTATAAGAATAAAATAAAAATTCTACAACAAAAATCAGTGTAATTGATATATATATATATATATATATATATATATATATATATATGATATATATATATATAATGTAGAATATTACACACAAATATATATCCACAAAATTCATTTAGTATTCCCAAATGTGTGACATTTATGGTGATTTGTGTGTAGATTCTCCAATTTGCATTAAGCTGTCAATGGTAGTGGTGGGTATTAAAGAAATTGGCAGATATGAAAAAGAACATTATTATTTCTGCACGCCAACACTTGAGGACAACAGTCTATAAATATGCACACCAACTGACACACACCAGTACCTAGATGCTCCATACAGTAGCTGCAAGTAGAAAATCAACAAGGCCATGTTATGCATACACATATGCAAATAACTGTAAACAGACATATGCCAATACATATACAATGCTATACAGATACATTCACAGAAATGTAAATGTATCACTCACCGAAGTTTCTGTCACTACATAAATACACTCTGCTAACAGTTGTTACTCCATTGCATTTCACCAACTCCCACTAATATCATATTTCTGCATAACTCAAAGTCATAAATTCTTCATAATTTATCCATCATCTCTAAACAGAAATTTCCTTTTGAAATGACCGACACTTGCTTCAGTCATGGTAAAAATGATTCTTGTTCAAATTTGCTTGAACAGATTGGACAATTTTACACTTCACGTGACAGTTTTGTTTCTAAGCGGATATTTCACACAGACATCCCTGCATTGCCTTTGGTGCACTAAATATGGATGTATATTAGGATCAACATGCAACTATATAAACATCTTCATTTACATAAAAGGAAAATAGAAACCGTAAATCACACATCAACATAAATACTATTGTAAAGAATTATACAGAGGCCCCATAATGCACATATATATGAATGTACGATACACGTACTATGTGTATACTATAGAAATGCATTTCAGTGAATGCATTGGTATGTATATGCAAGGTCAAACATAGAGTGAACGAAATACACAATCTTCTGAAAGCATTAAAGAGGATTTGAAATATACAGAAACATGATAACAGAGATAACGGAGGCAGAGCGAGATACAGATTGGCCACAAACTGCCGCTTATACGAACTGTGCTAAGAACAATTTTGAGACCGAAACAGAATTTGAAGACCGTGTAACACCTAGCAGATGACCAACAGTGCCATATATTGTACTAGAAAGACCATTGTTTATTTTGCTAAAATCAGGCGCATCACTCGTTATTATGTGTTTGTTGGTGTCGTTTGGAGCGAGCCTGTATCAATGTCAGACGACACTTGTGGTGGCGGTTGTGGTGATGGCGGGGAAGCACTCGTTGTTGTTTCTTCACAGAATGGTGCCGATTCCTGGAAGGGTGCTGCGCCTGTAGGGGGCTTCAGTTTTGATAGTTCTTCCTTCAACTGACTGTAGTGTCTCTAAAAAGTCAACATTACCACTATGTGACTCATCAACTTCAACAACTAAAGACCATTTTTCACAGCGACATAGTGTTTTAAAGTTAAGAGTATCTATGAAAAGTGCATTAATAGATTACGAGTCATATGGGGCGCGGTGGTGTAGGGGTATGTTCGGTGCCTTGCAGCGTGAGGGTTGCGGGTTCGAATCCACCTCACGCCACCACGTAGGGACCCTGGGCAAGTCCTTCACTCACAATTGCTCATGCGCTTCGGCGTGAAACTCCGATTCAGTGTCCGCGATGTAGTCGGGAGCGCCTCTGAGTAGAAATCTTGAAGGGGCGCTATAACAAGTGCTCATACATACATACATACATACATAATAAAACAAGAATAAGATTTAATGGCCAGTACTATAACATAAAATCACTCTCTCTATGAAAAATCAAATCTCTCAAAAACCAAATCCTGTTTTTTCAATCTCAGAAGTATATGGCAAGTCAAGAAAAGTCTTAACAAGAAAGTCTCCACACCCTAGTACAGGCCCTTGTCATTTCTAGAATTGACTATTGCAACCCAGTCCTTTATGGTCTTCCTACATAATATACCCTTCAACCTCTTTCTACTGTTCTCCATTATGCTTCAATGCTCATCAAGAACCTAAATCCTCGGGATCATAGTAGCTTTATTTGTTTAAGGTTTACTACAATTGACTTTCTGTTTTAAGTGCCTTTGTGCAAGATTCCTTATTTTGTTTAGGCACCGTTTTACTCTAGCCTTAAAATGATCCTTTTGCATTGTTTCTGTCCTGCTAGTAACCTTGAAGGGGCGCTTTTATAAATCTTTGGAATGAATGGTTGAAAGCCCACCACAGATGACCCTCCTCCTTTATACCTGGGTTTGGGACAGGCACAGGCTTCCTGGCTTGGGACAGGCACAGGCTTCAGCGGAGGTAGCCTGTGACAGTCTAATAATAAGAAAGAACAATGGCTGCAGAAGCAAAGGAAACACACAATGTTAGGATCAACAGACAAAGTAGCAGCTGACCTTGAGAGCAAGGCTGCTATGTGCAATGCTTCTTCCGACTCTCTTGTCACTGCTGTACGATTCCAGGTCAGTCATCCACTCTTCCACCTGCGACAGAATCTCGTTCTTCTTCAGCCAAAAGTGCCACTGTATGACCTGCATAAATCAGTCATCCACAAACTATTAATGAAATCACATTATATAGTAATTAATCGGTCAAGACAAGAACATACATAAAATATACTTCACTAGTGTATGCAAAATCTTCATATTATATGCAAATCGGCACAAACTATACAGAATCTTCCGTAGGCTGCTCATCTGTTATGCCACGTGGTAAGGGACATGGAAAAGGATACCAATCCTTTCCACCCATAAAAAAGCTGCATAAGATATGTTGCACCACATGGTCATAAAAGTTGCTTGCAAGCGAGCTTCAATAGGAAAGGCTCAACTCTGTCCAGCATGTGGACTAGGTAGGCGAAGAAGTCAGAACCAAGTTGATTTAGTGAAGGCTGACTGAAAATCAGCTTTGGTTGACAAAACAGCAAATGGCTGGTAGCAGGCATAAAGGAATGTATGTAAGCCATATGGTACAAAGTTTTGCAGCAAAGACAGAGTTTAAAACACAGTGATGCCAACCGTTTTGAAGCAGGCAGGTGGGTTCCTCAGCATCTCCAGCATTGCCCACTTGACAGTAGCTTGTCGAATGTTTGCATCGTACTCTCTCGAGCTGGCTGTGCCTGAAGGAGTGCCACGCGATCGTTCGTAGCCCGGTTCGTTGAAGTACGGCTCCGAGACCAGGATGAGAGACTGTATGGAGACGAGAACCTTCAAACAGAAACATTCCATTTAACCTAGTTTTAAAAATACATACATCTTACAAATGACTCTTAATGAGATAAGCTAGCATGTAAATAAATAAATTCAGGGCAAGGAGCAGTATTACTGAGAGGACCAAATTGCTTTTTTTCGTTCTGCTCAGTCACTGTTGAAATGTTGTTCTCAACTTAAGGCTTAACCTTTTTCAAATTGCGTATCCACCCTTGGCTACCTTTAAATTTAGTGAACTGATCTTCTGCATATGGACATGATTATGGTTTTGGTATATCAATAGTTCAGCGTTTCCCAAAGTGTTCCGCAGAACTCAAGTGAGGGCAAGACAAGGGTTCCGTGAATAAATGAGATAAAACTGTTGTTTGAACGTGTTGTTACATTTAGAAATCAGACTACGAAGAAAAGGGTTCCGTTTCAAAATTTCAGTTAAAATGATTTCTAATCTAAGTTTTATGGATTAAAAATGTAGGCCTATCACTGTTATTAATTAAACCTATATTGGTCTACTTCTCAACCACGTGCTACGCATACCAGAATACGGAATATGGGGATTTCTGATTAAAAAGGGTTCTGCAGTCAAAAAAGATTGGGAAGCACTGCATTAGTTGAAGCCTTGTGCATTAGACACTGCACGATAGAAGCTACTAAGTACTAAAAATGAAGAAGCCTGACCTGGAGAAAACTCGAAGTCTGTGCATTCCACTTCTCCTCTGGTCGGCCATGCCATGTGTTCAGTATACTAAGACAAACCTAACAATGACCAACAAACACTGACAACATGACATAAAGCAATGTACAATCATTGAATTGGCATCACAAGTTAGGTGCAGAATATCAAAAATCCTTATTAAATACCAAGTATCTATTATTTAATGTTCTCTGTTTTCCTTTTACTCAGTCATTTGACCAAGTCTATACTATTGGTCTATCACCTGAACTCAGAAGCTAGTTCTGCATTCAAATCGATCTTACAAGTACAAAAAATGCATATGACTGAACCTTTTATTATAGAAGTCATCTGAGACTGACTGAAGAAGCAAGTTCTGGTACTCTAGAAACAATTATTCAAATAAGCTAGTTCAGCATTATATTTCCCGCAAGGCATGACGGGAAAGGTGATAGTTCACAGTACTGTTCATAAACAAGAGTCAAACATGGCGGATAGGTTCTACGAATCGTTCAGAGTGGATGACTTTAATCGATGGAAGGTAGATGATTTGAAGCAATTTTTAACAGAAAGAGGCCACAAGACAACTTCATCGAGTTACACATGAACTCGTGGCTGTTTGCGTAAAAGTAGATCATAGCAACACCTCTACCGGCACTGTTCGGTTTGTTTATGAACGGTGGCCTATGACCCGGAAGTAAAAGTAAGCTGGCTGCGCATGCGCATTGATAATGCTGAACTAGCTTATTGCTACTATTAGCCATCAGATTAAAATTAACACTTTTAACACTTTAACAACGAGAGTTTACCAAAAGTGATTGGAAAACCAACGCAGCTCATTGTTAAAGTGTTAACAAATACACTCATTTTCAATCACCTCATAATACTGTATACATATAATATACAGCATTGGCCTATTTGTCACAAAGGTAACGATCAAGATGATGCATTGCTTCAGCACCTTTGAGACGCCCTTAACAAGCACTATCCAGCAACATACATAACATATACACTATGTTCAAACACTTAAAATAAAAATGCCAACTGGTTTCATATTCCCAAACTACAGCTGATTAAATAAATTAGCCACTTTATTAACAGAATTAACAATGGAATAATAATTTGATTTACCTTTCCATCATTATATAGATTTGGATTGAAACGAACTGTGTGGTTCCCCGTCGTCTCAAGGTTGATGAGCGGCGGGGAGTTCGGGTAGTCAGTTGGAAAGTAGACGTCAAACTCAAAGCATCCATTGCCATATGGAGTATCTGCTGGACCAGTCATCATAACCTGAAACAATTTCAATGCAAGACTCAAGTACATAAACAAATTTACATAGTGACAGTGATTGACTCCGTTATAACACCAAGATTGCTCTAAACAGAACAGAAACGTGACAATCATTTTCATATAAATAAATTTTTGACAAGAAACAGAATGGCTGCAACTGAGCACTTGGATCATTGCCTGCTGTTGCTACATCAACATACCTTCATGACGTCTAATCTCTCCTCGTCACAGCGCACAAAGACGCTGCTGCTGGCTGAAAGTGGCAGCGAGGTCGACAGCGTGACCGCTTCCTGAGCCAGGCGTCTGGCTCTTGCAGCATTGTTCACGTCACCAGCGGCTTTCACGTTCGATTCATAGTGATGTGGCACGGCAAACTGCACGATGTTGTTATCATCAGTCACCATCTTGAAGGTATCTATTGTTCCATCATAACAGAACAATTAGCGAGCTGAAGATTCTAATCTATAAACATCTACACGTTATCAGATCATTTGACTTAGAAACTGTTTCTGTAAAACAACACAAGTAACGACTCACAGAAAGTACAATTTATGCTTTGTAACATTACCCATTGCTGTAACATACACTACAAACTCAGACTTTGTAAACAGCAGGTCACCACTTAAAGAAGTCTTGATATTGTTTCCATTGACATTGTTATAATTAGTTTCTGGTGTCTTTACCAAACTGGAGTTGCTTGATGATGCTCATGTATCGTTCCTCTTCTGAGTGATTCATTCGACCAATCATGGCAAGTGATTGCTCGCACAGTTTTTCCTCAGAAGCCCCATTACCTGTTCAACAGATAAACAATTATTCAGCACTGGCAAATATATGGCGGCAATGGAGAAAGTATAATAAACAAATACATACATGCACCCAAAAGGCAAATTTTACTTACTCCAATTAAATAATCAAGAAGTAGTGTTTCTATTTATCAATAATTAGTAATTACCTAATTACTACTACGATTATCATTCAAAACCGTATTACCTGTACTACAAGACACACTTTTCAAGTAGACATTGAGATTAAAAGGCAATTTTTGCACAATATCCTAAATAATTTCATAATATTCATTAAATAATCCAATAATAATTATAAGATGTCAATGATACTGCCAATTATGCATCAAATACTAAAGTAGCTGTGATACAGGTTAACATTCATTAACATCATGCATTAGGACAGCATTAATGAATACATACTAGCCCTGCAGCCTGGCTTCAGCAGACTCAGCTGCTGCCTGCTTCTAGCAAGCACACACTCTGGCAAGGCTGTTGTGAATCTACTAAACTTAAGACAGCTGCACATGGCATGATTCCAGAGGCAACAGAGACCACACTTGGTCACTAGTTAGCATTTGGATAAATTACGGCAATTGTGCTTTCTGTCTGAAATTAGACAGCTAAATATATAAAAATGTATTGGACAGTATCGTCTGGCAGCTCAAACTACAGTGCAAATGTTTTGACATTGGACAGGTTTTGTCTTTGAGCATTTTTACCCATACTGAGACTTACCTAAGTCCTACACTATTTTGAACAGTGTTTAGAGTCTGATATTTAACTGGAAAAAAATGAAATCGGTCATCCTCAGTGGGCAGAATATGCTTTAATCTATTTCCCTTTATTTACTCTTTCTGCACTGCAGATTATATACCAAGGTAGTCCAAAATTTAAAAATACACAGGTTACTCCTTTCAGTAAGAACATCCATAGAAGTTTGTGTAAAACACCATGAGTTTAAATACAGGAAATATGGCATATGGTCAGCAAAATATAAACACAAATTAACAGAATGTCTACATCATAAATAAAATTAATCAGTTGAGGAGTACTGTTACATAGTAAATTTATAAATGCATCAGCAGATGTCTTCAGTAAAGTCTTAAATTAATCCAGCTCACGGCTCTTTAAACAAGCTGTATTTATACATATTGCAACACTACGAATTCAGTGAACAAATGAGGACTCACTTGATTTATCAGAAACCTTCTCAACAGCCGCACTGACAATCTGTGCCGTCTTCTGAATGTCTGGTATGAGCAAAGCCAATCCCTCTGATTCATCATCATCTGGCTTACTGGTCGATTTGGTCTTTTGTCTGTTTCCTCTGAAACCACAGTACACATACACATCAGCTGGCTGAAAACAGTGCTCATTCCACTATATGATTCCTTCTAGATGAGAAAGCAAAGAGCCACCTTCAGTTGTTAAATAACAAGTAGTCTGAAGTGGTTAAAATTCCTTGAACTGAGACATAGCACTGCGACTTACTTAAGACGACTGGCATAAGTGTCAACGCACTGCTTCATTTTGTCCAATAGGCTGCTGACAGATGCAACTAACTCGTCGTCCTTGTCTAGCGGAAGAAGCAAAGGCACCAACAGCGGACAGACGGCCATGGCTCGTAGCAATTCCAACAAGGCACGATACAGTGGCACATGACATGCCATGTCCAACACTGAAATCAATCAATTAACCAAACAATCAACCAAACACTCCACTAACCAATCACAATCATCCGACCAATCAATTAAAAACACTAAACTAACCAATCACAATCAAAGTACACACACACACACACACACACACACACACAAATATTTCAAATTAGTGTCAATGATTAAATATTCAGTATTTATAATAAAACCTTAGAGCATACAAATACATAAAAACATTTAAATTATCAGAATTTGTATGTTATGTAAAATTAACAGATAAACCTACCAAAATCAACTTCAGTTTAAAAACTGAATACAACAAATTGCAATGAGATTATTTTCCCATTGCACTTGGTTACATCTGACCTATTCTTTGAAAATTAATTCGATTATAATTAACACTAACCAGAGTCATTTCTGAGGTAGGACGACAGTGCTGGCACCAAACATGACTGACTCAAGAGTTCTGGCAGAAGTGGAGGCAAAGGACTTGAATCTGTCGGGATCCTACCATCATCACCTTCGTCTCCCAAGACACTGGACTCAGCAGCAACAAATGAAATGGCCACCATTCCACCAGGGTTGATGTAACTGGCCAATACCTGAAACCAGTACAGAACTACAGAGAAGTGTCCCCTCTGCTGTCTATGTCTAGCAGCTGTCTTTCTGTTTTTCCATCTCTTTACCACTAATAATGAGTGCCATGAATATAATAATAATAATATTCATTTATTCATTCAAACTTACAAGTATGCAGTAAGATTATACATGTATGATATAGTAGTAACAGATGATAACAAGTTTAACAGGAGTTGAATTTAACGGTATGACAGCCTGCAAGGCACCCATCAGTCCTACTGCTCATTTTACGATAGCCTCGTAGGAGTTGAAGGCTGAGTCAACCTTATGGAGCTAGCGGGTATCGAACCCGCATTCTTCTGATCTTTGTGCCAGTGTGTTACCATTCAACCATCTCCCGCCCAAAAGTACCTAAGCTACTGAACTAATTTAATCTGATCAATAACACAAGCACAAGGCCAACTATGGATATCTTTAAAAAGCATTTACAGTTTCAAGTTTTCTGTTAAATACATTCATTCATTCAAGCTGTAACATAAACACATACACAGTCAATATTTTGGAGGTTTTTAATCCTTTAATGACAAGGAGGCACTACAGCTACTTGGAAAACAATACAGCTTGTTCAAATGTTAAACGGAACGCTATAAATACCTTGATACAAACAAACATACACACAAAACATGTAAATACCATAAATGTTGTTAAGTGCATACATCTAAACCATTGAAATTCCAATTATAGTGTGTTAAACAAACCTGTAGAAGACAGGTTACGTGTTCCTCTTCACTCTTCTGTCGCAGTAGAGCATGTTCTGCATCCCAGCTGGATGTCGTTGAACCGGTTCCAAACCCTGTTCCTTTGGCCCAGTAGTTCTGCGACTTCTCCTCCGTTGTGTTCTTCTGTTGGGTAGATGTCGAAGGAACAGTTTGCGTGGCCTGCATTGCTGCCTTGATGATCTGTTAGAGGCAGTCAAACAACCAATTAGTCCACAATTAATATTAATATCAATAATACAATAATACTGTGTACTCTTCCAGCACTATGATGCCTGTACGCTGCAATCCTCTAACATCATATTATGATATATGTAACCAAGTCTAACATAACCCAGTCTCAGTAGGAAAATCGTTATGTGAGAAATGCACATTCGACAATTATGAATGATGTAGGTACAAAGTGGTCGTGCATAATTTCCACAAATATGCTAACTATGCTGTTGTAACTTTATCAACTGAGATAAATACATAAAGTTTTCACCAAACTACTCAGCACTTCCAGACTAAATCAGTTTAGTTAAAAACTTACATAAGAACAAATATAACTATAACTTGTAACACTGATTTCATTTTCATATCATCTTCTAGAAATACAAAACACAAGTGCTGCAAGATTGAAAACATAAAATTCAGATCATCATATGGAAGTAAACATTAATATTTTTAGGAGGCAAAGACCAGCCAAGAAAATTGGAACAATGGAGTACTTACATCTTGGTAGAATCCAGGTATCTGTTGTCTTGGTGCATGATGGCCTAGGACGGACAGACATGCGAGTATCAGGTGAATGGCGCCTATCTCAAGTGTCATCCTTCGCAGCATGACGCCATCATCCGTTGTCAGAGGCATCGAATCAAACAGTGACTTAAGAACGTTGAATGGCAGTGATGGCAGAGAAGGGGCAATCAGTGATGTCAGTATGTGACCTACAGAAGATGCACAACACAACTTCTTATATACTACTACTACTTCAGTTTCTCAGAACTGTGGTATTACAAATCTTTTCAAATACAAAAAACACCTATTTTAATGTTACATCTCAGCATGGCAAAGCATTGCTACTATTTAAACTGACAGCTTTAATAATAATCAAACGAGTAAGTAATGGAATAAAGCATGATTTTGGCCAACACCAAGGTAAAGGTACAATAAGAGGAAAAAGGTTAAGACAATACACTTGTTATCATATCTTCACAGAAATTCCTCAAAGGCACAGTCTTGGGATTTAAAGGACCCTTCCACGGAAGTGCAAACATGATCACAGCAATCCACAAACACGACACATTGTTTAGCCTTCCAACTTGCACTGGTATTCTAAAAAGAAGGAGAGCCAAGTTGGCCCATAAGGTCTAGCAATCCACAAAAAATCATCCACGTATCAAAAGCAATTGTGTTATTTGACATCTTACCAGCATGGTAAGCATAGCAGCAGACCCCAATTTAAAATGGTCATGATACTAATGGCCATCACAAAAAGCTCCAAATGATTCTGAAATAGTTATTCTAGACGACAACAACTTTCAGAAACAAATCTGCAGTATCCAAAAATGCTGCTGTCAATGCCTTGTGAAATGTCAATCAATCAGACAATCATTCTTTGGACCTTCGACTTGCACAATTTATAATTTAGCAAACAAGTCCAATCATGTCTATGATTCAATGGCATCGTGCCTGGGCAAACCTGTTGTTACGCAAGCATTTCAAAAACATTTCACTATTGTGCAAGCGTGGGTTATTCCAAAGCCAACAGACTCATCACGTCCATGCAGCATCAGCTAAAACTAAGCTCACAAGTGCTAAATATTTACAACAAAAAAGCAGAAAATATAAAAGTGCAACACATTCAGTAAAGCTTGAGTAGTATCATACACTTACCACCTTCTCCATCATCGGTGACGCCCAGGACAAGTCGCAGAAGACATTGCGCTTTCCGTTTGTCCTTCAGCAAGACCTCTGCATAGCCAGGTAGACGCAGAAAGAGGCCAAAGGCGACGAGGGAGTGTGGAGGTATCGACTGGACCTGAGCAGTGGAAATTGAAGCCGGTTTGTGCTGAACAGGAGGGCTAGGAGGCATTGCAGGCTCATAAATCTCCTGAAATATAAACCAAATCTTAACTTGTAGCAATCGATAGCGATGCAGAAAAATATAAGTACAGTCTGATCTCACAAGTTTACTGCCAAGGAAAATCTAGTCAAGTGACATCATCCAGTGCAAAACACACTGGCAATGTGACACCAAATAAGAAACAAATAAACACATTTGCTGTAAATCTAACCACAAACTTTAAAAAAATTTAAACATAAGAACAAATCAGATAGTTTCACTAGTTGCAGATAATGATAAAACTGCAAATAGTGTATTTTAGCCTTAGGCACTTGCATTGGTCTCAATAAATTAGTGACACATCATGAAACATCACAAACCTCATAAATGTCCTCGGATGATTCGACTGTCACCCAGTCATGACCTATGCCACCAGGAACCGTAGTATCTTTGGTCACCTCAGCTGGGGTTGTCTGACGACTGAATTCTGGGTAGAGAAGAGGCAAGTGCTCAGCCAGCAAGGCCAAACCTCCAATGCTGGAGAACACCTGCAAAGCGGAAGTGAAATTTGGTGTCTGCAAGAGCGCAGCACTCGGAATGGCTGAGGTGCTGCTTTCTGGAACAATCTCTGGTACAGTCTCTGTCATTCAAACAAAGTAAAAACATAAATATAACAATAATACATGAAACAAATAGAAATTAAGCAAACACTATCATAACATACATAGTTACATAATTGATCTACATAGGTAATATCACAATTCGACCATTTAAACGACCCATGTTTCTCAAAGGAATGAAAAAATAAGCCTGTATTAAAATGCATTGTAAATGTGCTTTTATGTTCCCCAAAGGGGACACACATGATAGATCTATAATTACATTAATTTCTAATTGCTCAGTAAAAGTGAGCAGAAGCTACCAACCGAGGCCACTGCGTCCGATTCGACTTTCATCAGTGGTACCATCTGCTGTCCGACAGGAGTGTTTCATCACCAGACTGATGAACGTCTGGCCATGAGCAACACCTTGCTCATACAGAATTGACAGTAACTGTGACATGTTCAGTTCAGATGGCAGTGGCTGATCTGCAGAGCAAACAATTTTTAAGAAATATCAATCATGATATGTATCACTCAACAGTCAAATAACTCTTTAACAATGCCCTTCTCAACAATAACAGAAAAACATTATATGCTTAGTATTAAAATAAGCATATACCGTAGCTACCAAAAAGGCAAGTAAAACAATCACTGCTTTCGATAAACGAACATCTAGGTCTTGCTTACAATAATTGAAATCCACAAAGAACAAAAACAAGTAGAACTCACATATTTGATCAATACAGTTTTTTTATTCTCCAACATACGCATTAGAGGTTGATTAAAAAAGATTATGACTGCCCAAACTAAAATACTTCCCACAAAGCACCAGTTTTAATCATTTCCAAATCAATGCCATGCAACTCAAAAGGTTGCCCATCATATCCTCTAGAAATCCGGTTAACGTTTTTCTTTTATCTGTAGTATTATTATTATTAAGGAGTATCTATACAGCGCCCCTTCAACGTAATCTACTCAGAAGCGCTAGTAGATGCATTCTCCTGCATCCATCTGATTTGCTCTTCTTTTGTGGCTCCCTAACAGGGTGATTTTGCACAGCAGTCTAGGGCTGGACTGGCTCTATGGCACAGTACAGGGCTGTTGCTATGGTTGGTTCTCAGCTCAGAAACAACCTTCCTCTTAATTTTTCAAACTCATATAACTGCAGCCAGCAAGAATGCTGCAGGTTGTTGTTCCAAAAATTGCTTATAGAAACTGAATGCATAGCAAATCAATGAATCAGAAAACCATTAATTGGTTTTACTCATTCTGCTGGGTGTTTTCAGATAGCACATGGCAATCCTATCAGTTGCCAACTGCCTGCCTCACCTGGAAGTGACAAGTGATAGAGCGCTATCACAGGTGCTGGAGCCGGGGTAGCAGAGCGATCACCAGACCGTGTCCCTAGTCGGCTTGGTGGTCTCTGTAGTGCAGAGAGCACATCTTTATCACGCTTTTCTTTCGCTTTTAAACCTAGCAGTAAATCAAAGCAGATCCAAACTCAGTCTACAACAACAAACTTAATTAATCTCGCATACAATTTAAAATCCTCACTCTCAGCTTCAAGTCTCAGAGGGGTCTGGCCCAGAAATATCTGGTAATACTTCGACCTCATTCAGCTTTCTCACACCATCCACTTCGTTCCTCCAACAGACCTGACCTCTTGGTTCCCCATATTAGAACTGCTATGGCTCAGTCTTGGCTCACTCTTGTTCCTTTGCTTCAATTGGTCCCTCTATTTGGAATGCGCTTTCTCCTTCTGTTTGCTCTACAATTCTCTCTGGCAGTCTCTCTACTTTCTTTGCTTTTCTCAAAACCTGCTTCTTTTTCGCAAGACCAACACATTGGGAGCGCTTCTGAATGGTTCACCCGACTAGAGGCGCTTTACAAATGCTAAAATACAATACAATAATTAACCAATACATTAAGTTGCAAAATAAACAACAATTTGGTAAACGCATTACTCAAACAGGTCAAGGAACTTAAAGAAAGGTAACATACACAAATATGAATACTCTGTACATAGCTGAAATATTAGTCATATGCAAAATGATATGACCAAATTCAGAGACATTGTTTAATGAACGGTTGCTAGCTAACCGGCAAGAGCTGATATCTGGTCAATGACTTCAATGCCCAGCTCACTGGCATCCTTCTTCATTTCCTCCACCACTTTCTCCTGATCTTCAAGAACTTGTGCTGATGCTAGTGAATGATTTTCTGAAACCATAGATAACAACACTGTCGTTTCAATTAACATCAACACCATTACAGGGGGTTTAGGTGAATGGTAACACTCTGGCACGAAAAGCAGAAGATCAGCATTGACATGGGATCACTTCCCAATACCTCTCAGAGGTTGATTCAGCCTTTCGTTTACGCCATGTGGCTTTGGTAAAATGAGCAGTAGGACAGATGGATGCCTCGCATGGCTGCCATACAGTTAAAATGACTCCTGTAATAACTTGTGATCATCCGTTCATACTTAGACTTGTAATCATACTGCATTCATGTCAGTTTGAAATGATAAACGAAGATTACTAAATTATTAAGATTACACAGTTCATCGTAAAGGCTGTAAAACCATTGTACACGAACTGTATAATTGGACTGCTCCTCACAGTGAATCTCTGGCAAAACAGTCCTGTCTAAGTAAATTCATTATACTTTGACACTGTGTAACACTGCGGTATCTACTGCTCAAAATCAGTTTTCGTTAACCAGATCACAATTTCTATTCGTGACCATACTGTATTAACTATAAGTTACTAATTTAAAACCAGTGACCACAAACTATCAAGTTAATAATAATAACAGCGACAATTTCTCGGGCGCCGTAACACAGCACTTGCCATTACAAGGTCGCCATTATAGTTATAACAAACTATAACTGCAGCATCAGCCACAAAAATAAATCTGTTGTTAACACACTGCAGCTGAAGAATTCAGTACTAACCAGAAATCTTTGATAGAATATCTCCACATGTTGTCTGAAGACTGACAACAATCGTACGGTATCTGTGCCCCACACCAAACCGTGGATGTTGTATTGTGAGGGGTACACCAGTTGGACCGCCCTTGTACATCTGAGACTGGGAACTGACGCAGACAAGCAGCTTCTCATCTTCGAGAAGGACCTGGAGGAAGAGGCGACGAAGAAACCCAGGAAGTGGTGACGGACAACCTATAAGAACAACGGCAACAAATTCAAATTAAGATGACCTCAATGAATACAACACAAAGCACCTTAATATAATTCAAGTAAGACCATAATATTATGTTTATAAACTTGTCTGTTTCATACTGTTTTAACTGTGTTCTAGTTACCTAAATGGAAACAATTGTACTGTATGCACATTCACACAGCAGCTACTCCAGTTAACTACCGAAGATCACTGTTGAAACATAAGCTGTAACACTCTTGCTTAGCTTAAGAAGTCAGTGTTCTTCTTGATTACAGTTGCATACACTTTGGTATGCAAAACAGAGAACAATCAGACGATGCAGGACATTAGCAAAACATGCTTTATAATACAATGGATGCTTTTTTAAGTTTTCCTGAGATAACACTTAAGTCACACTAGCTCTGCTTGTGCAGCTAACTGCTAGGCAATGCCGAGCTTTCTCGGTTGCAGGCCCCTCCACCTGGAATGATCTCCCGTCAGAGCTGCGCTCTTTACCCCTGACTAATCAAATTGGGTTTTATAAATCACTCAAATCTGTTTTATTTAGCCGTGGCTGGGCTGGGAGCACTCCTGATAAGGTTTCTTTAAGGGGCGCTCTATAAGCCCCTAGAATGAATGAGTAGCTATTGAGTGTTTAGTGAACACAACATATATATTCAACGGAAGAAATTTTCACCTCTAGAGCCACTGTCGTACGACTGTATCACGTTGTGTAAGACAAGACTGAACTGGAGTTGGTTCTCAGCATGACAGGAAATGACCTTGCTGAAGAAGTTGATTGTAGCCGTTTCAATAGCACTGCGCTGTTCGTTTGTCATTGCCTGATAATAGTCATTTAACAAATGTTTAATAGGGTGTACGAACATTCCCCCATAGGACAATTCCCACCAGGTACTTTTCCTTTGACACATACATAATAGAATGCCACATTTTACAATTAGTAACAGTGACAAAACAAACTCATACAAAAGATGTCATATATAGTTACTACCAGTGTGCGTAATAAAATTTAACAAATATGTCAATCAGTTCATGATCAGTATAACTTAAATAGGATCTACAGTGTATAATGGGCTACTGCCCATGAGAAGCACATAGTTAGAATAGAGACACTTTCCAGTGTTCATGAATAGATTAAAGTATGGTAGTCCATAGAACATAGCAGACAATGATGTTAGTTATGAGCATGAAAAGCAATGTGGTCATAGATGAGACTTCACTAAGTACAAGCAAGAATTAAGGTGAAAACGGACAGTGATCAGCTCCTTACATGATCATATGCATGCACAAGATCCAATATTAGTAAATACACGATCCACAAAGCTTTCATATAAAACAAATAATACAGCTAGCACAACAAATATATTCATAGCCAATGTTATGGATCTAATATTTTGTAGCTATGGGCCACATGCATTACAAGTGGTAAATATTTCCATATGGAAATGACCAGAAGGGAGTTCCCAGAGGGGAACGATCAGAGGAAATATTCCGGGGGATGTCCACAGAAACTGTCTTAACATTAACATGTCCATGTCGACCTCATCCTTTTCACAGCAATACATCACCATCATCATTGCCATTGCCACTATCATCATTAACTAACAAAATAAAAAAAGTTTACTAAAGTTAAGTAATCTTTCATAAACAACAATGGAAATCACCTCTACTAAACAAAAAGCTTGCTCTTTATTATATAGCACCCAATTAGTTTACACCATCCTGCTACAGCACCTATGTCTGAACTTACCAAATCGTGACATGAAATGCCAAAAGACAAGACGCTGCAAGAAGAATTAGTGTGAATTACCTGATGACTT
Organism: Aporrectodea caliginosa; assembly: GCA_020284085.1. Lineage (NCBI taxonomy): Eukaryota > Metazoa > Annelida > Clitellata > Crassiclitellata > Lumbricidae > Aporrectodea > Aporrectodea caliginosa. The sequence continues at coordinate 297,226 of JACEVL010001027.1, forward strand.
GGTCTGACAAGGACGTAAGTGGAGCTGGTACAAAGTGATTTCAGCAACACACTCCAGAAGATCCGACCATCTGGTCCACCAAGCCAGTCCTTCATCATCACCTCCTGAGAAAGCTCAGCTAAAAACTTTAGCACTGGTGCCACTGTGTCAGCTGTCATGACAATGGCTGTAGGTACAGAACAGAAAAGACCAACTCTTAGCCACGTCAATAAAACATTACTTTGGTTACACATGGAAGTGCATTGCTGATTATCTTGAATGGATCAACATACTAGGTATACACATGAAATGACAAAAGCAGCAAATTAATAATATAAATGAACAGAAATGTCATGAAGTCAACTTTCTGTTGTGCTATAGACTCATTTCAATTCGGTAGGTGGTGCTGCTAAAATCCTATAAGTCATGAAGGTCATAATAAACTGGACTCATTTCATTTCAGTAGGTGGTGCTGCTATCGCACTATGCACTAAGACCATGGCCACCCACAGATGCTGACTCATTTCATTTCAGTAGGCGGTGCTGCTATATCACTATACATGTTAAGAACATGGCCGCAGCGCTGTGCTGTCCAACAGGCGGCCTGCAGGATGATTTTTCAAATTCTTTTAAACCGTCTTAGGATGGGCAAACATCTAGCATCAAATAATAAAAGAACATGATTCCAACCCTGAACACACACCGACTGTTTTCCCAACTTAGACGAGTGCAGACCAACTCACCTGCTGACTGTGAAGACATATCTGGAAAGGCTCCTTGTCCATCCGGAAACATTCTTTGTCGAGCGGCAGATGCTGCAGCAAGCCCTCCACCAGCTCCATCCATTGCCATCTTCACAGCATCAGTCGACGCCTCAGACAGCACAACCATCGGCTCCTCATGTTGTCTCAGCTCTCGACTGCTCACCTCGTACAGTCCCTGGCACAGCATCATCACAAACCCTGATTCAAGCAGCTGGCGCAGGGCAGCCGGCGACTGGCAGGCCAGTGCCAGTGTAAAGAGGTGAGACTCCTCAAGAACCACATGGCTAATGTCCTGCAGAATGTAGGGACGATAGTCAAGGGTCGGCGTCCTTGACTCCGACAGGCCGCGGGCCTCGGTGTCTGCCTTCAGGTCATCTGTAAGTGGGCCGAGGCTGTGCTGGCTGTCCTTGTGGTCGTCTGTGTAAGACTCCATACCACCGAAGATGACAATACCCATCCACTCAAGCAGCAGAGAAAAGAAATGTGGATGGATATAACACAATGAGCAGATGACAGAATCCACTGCTTGCTTCAGCAGTGAGTCAGTTGCTAACGCCACTGACCATTCATACATAGCACTACAATATAACAAAGACTCATCAACTCCACACAAACACCTCATCGCACAACTTCATAATAAACTGTCAATGCAAAAAAGGTTCCATTGGTAGCACTTTAGATCTACCTTCAACACCCATTTTGCAAGACATTACCCAGTGTGTTGCACATTTGGCCGTAGTTTGATTAAACATAGAATATATTATTTGTTTATAAATTCACTTTAATTTATAGCAAACTGTTTTTATGCTGACTGTATATATAACAAAATAACTCAAATATGTTACATAGTTTACAAAAGATTGCCTACACAAGTCTGACACTAATATATTCTAGCATAACAAGTACCTCAGAAAGTATTTTATTTTAAGTACTGTAGAGAAATTCTGGGCTTTTCGAGCTAAAACATCTTGTAACACATGGTACAAAAATTTAAGCTAATTCTGAGATAGGTCAGTTGGGAAGCATTAGGGGATTTGAAGCACTGCTCAATCCAATGCCAGATTGATTTCATATCCCATACAGTGAGACTGAAGCACAAAATCACAAGAGAAGTGACCTGAGAAGTAAAAGGCTGGAAAAATTACATAAGAATGCAATGTATTAAATTGTGTTCTCACCTTAACAGATCCTTTGTAACAATTCGCCTGAGATCATCTGTCACAGCAATCTCATTGTTGTACCACAAGATGACAGCCACACAGTGAACATGGATAACAGCAGGTGAAGCAAGAGAGATGGGTGTAGAACGGTGAATCCCCTGGTGATGAAACGCGTCATCAGACACACTATGCGACTTCTGAATGGCCAATCGAGCACAATCACCCAACCAATCAGTAAAAGCTTTCAGCCTGTAAAGTAAACAAATACAACACATTAACACCAACTGTAAAGATTTAAAACAGTTGTTATGTCAGGAGCTGAAGTCTTGGCGGTTGTACAAGAAAACAATTCCAATTAAGTTTGAAAATTTTCTTCTATATTTTAGGAACTTTCAACATCCCAATTTCCTCCTATCTCAGCTCTCAATTTTTTTCCTAACCATAAGTCATAGTTTAGCATATGTGCACAACCACCCTATTTATCTGGTCTTTGTGCTTCGGCCATCATTTTAAATTAAAAAAGAAATACGTGTTGTGGTTATTGTAATTGAGAGCTACAGAAAGACTGTATAAAATGTCTTCATACCTAGATACATACAAACATTTGCATAATGATGGTACACGATGCAGTTTGCTACGACACAGATGGAACAAAGGTTCTGCTAACCTGACTATTAACCCAGCATCCTGATTGGTGCCCAGCTGGTAAAGTATGTCGACAGTTGATTCATTTGCTCTTCCATTCAGTCTGGTATAGAATGAAGGAATTGTCTGCCCTAGAAATCAACAAATATAAGCAAACACAAAATAAACTTTGTTGTGACATCCCAAAGAAATACAATAGGTCCAGGTTATAACACACTTTGTTATAACATGACTTCTGATATAACACAGTTGGTTGCATAGATCCTACATTTAGTTCACTATCAGGAAATCACTTCATTATAACACATTCTCATTTTGGCAGTTCTTGGATAACTGCAAACGAGAGTCACAACATTGCTACAGCAATTCCTACAATGACTAATGACTGCATTACATGTAAGCGTGATATCACAACAGTAACGCTTGCAAAGGCTTTCTATTTAATAAAATCAGCGATCCTTTCTTTTTCAATTTCTGGAATATGTACATCATGAATTAATTTGACAATGACTATATAAATCTATATTATCTGTGATATTGCTACAGCAGTAACTAAAACAAAACATAATGACCTAGATCCACAAAAACTGCTCTGCAGTTGTGTTACATTAGGCTATTGTCATCAGCGACTACTATGATGTGTGTACACCAAAATGTGGTTAGCAATTGGTTTATTAAAGGATACTCTTACTTACTTACTTACCATTGCTAAAACAAAAGTAAATGCTACTAGGAATAACACAAACTGATTGTGTATTTTAAACGGCAAGTGCTCACCACCATCCTCCGTACCACTGAGTGATGTATTTCGTAGCAGATGGTCGAGGAGAGCAAGGCCCATTGCCGTCGAGTGCAAACCAATGGTCAGTAGGACAGACTCAATGCTGTTAGCATAGATGATCGCACTGCTGGTCATCAGTAGAGTTGTGCAGGTGACCAAAAGGTCTGGAGTAGATACAGCAGCCTGTGTCACATCTTTCTGGAGGTCATCACACTGAGACACACAGTGATGCAGCAGACGCAACCAACCGATGCTACAACAAAGAAATAAATACATTTTACAATTTTATACTAGAAATGCTACAAACAACATGATCTGTTCTGAATTATTGTGATGCTCCCACAAAGGAAAAGTTCAGCAAAAGACTGGTTCACTGCTCACTGTTTCAGGCTTTAATAGATCAGTCTGTTGGTTGTTGATCATCCTTCACTATCCAGAATTCTAAACACAGTCCTTATTCACATAGGTGTTGCTTTCAACAACACATTAATAACAGGATGTGGTCTTACAGCCTAATACTATCCACAGGAAACAGTGATTCTCCTCCAGTGCCAAATATTAGACATATTTTAAAAAACACAACAGATAAACAAATCACACTACTTGTTTCCAAATAGGCATTCAAAGTTCACTAAAAACTCAGCAAAAGTTTTCAGTACTTGAAACTCCCCTTTTCCAACTTGTTATAGCCTGCCTTTAACTGGACTTCGACGCTAGCGCTAAGTTAAGGTACTTGATCCTATGAACAATTTTCGATATCATTCAAACTGAATCAAACCTGGTTCTTGAGACATAGTCCTCAGATGGAGTTACGATATTTGCTGTCCTTCCAGCACCTGTATCACCAAATGCCATGTATCCCATCAGGGTGATCTGAGCCAGTCCAACAGCATGTGAGTCCCGAGGTTTATGGAGCCGTATTGTCACTGCTGTGACAACTTCTTCCCTGAGCAGCTGGATCTTGATGTTGGTCAAGCCACTGGTGGATGTTGGAGGACAGATCGGCACCATGTGGGTTCCATCTCGACTTCCCTCCACAGTTACAGCAGCAGGACAAGCTGTCATCAGATACAGAATTCAATCAGTTTTACCTAGCCACAGTGATGCAAATTAATAGCCATTATGAACTGTGAAGGGCAGCACTGGCACAAAGAAAACCAAATCTGTATTGTTAATCCAATCAATGTAGGAAAAGTTACCTATGTTCAATTCCCCCAAAACAATTATGCTTTTAGATGCAGTTGCCAAAATATTCTGCAACTGAATAAAATAAATTTGGTTTTTTAATGTACAAACCATGTGAAAAAGTCATAACTGAGATGAAACAGTACTTACTTGCAAGAGATGTCAGATGTGGCTGTATGTTGACTTCTTTAAGCAGAATGGCACAAGGAAGACTAATTGTGAGGTCTACCCAAGCTTCATCTGGATAGTAGTGGTACGTCCATGCAGCTGATCGAGCTCTTCTGTGTGGTGCTGTTCCATGTATAAGAACATCAGCTGGGTTGGCAGTTGGGCTTGTTGATGATATCGTGCCTGGCGATTTTAAAAACAGAAATGGTAGTCAAATGGTAGTTATGTACTTGAGCATTACCATCAACAACCAAATTCTCTAACAAGCATCTGTGGCATAAGTTAACAACCCATCTGATGATGAGAACCACTCATGATAAGAACATAATAGATCTAAAGTCAAAGGCTTGATCTAAAACAACAAAGATGTTCCTATTATTACTATTCTATCTATCTATCTATTTACGGATTTATAAAGCAAAGTTTTATAAATAAATAAACTATTATGAATGTTCCTAGTCCATTCGCTGTAGCTGAACATCAAGAGTTACAAGAAAACAGCAATTTCTCTGTGTGGCAAGACACATGTTAAAATAAACATTAATTTCTTAAGGTTAACTGGAGTGGTTTTATTCTGCAGTAACCCAGTAAAACCCAACTAAACTTCGATTTTAAGTGTTCCACAGCAAATTCATGACATGGCCAGAAAATAGTTATTAGCACAGTTATAGCAAATGCTGTTTACCAAGTGGAGCAAAATTCTGAAGAGTGTCAGCTGAATCCGAACCACTGGCGCCTCTTCTCAGTCCAGCATTTATCGGTCGGGCAGAGCCAAAGTACTGCATGATGGCAGATACAAGACTTGGACTTGTATCGATAATGTGTCGATTTGTGCTAACCAAGTTCTGGCAAATAACTTCAACACCACCTGTGCAAATTATTCAAATACGACACAAATACAATACACAGATATATACTAGAAACACTTTAAATGCACTGATGCAGTCACTTTTCATACCTTGTATTGTTTGAATCCCAGTCATCATGCGATTTACACAATTCAGGGTTGAGCCATGCAACCTGTAAGAATGCTGTCATCGTGCTCGTGCTTCAGCCGAAACTTCTTTAAACTCCAAGAACAAGCTTCTGAAGACTAAAGTGCTACGTATTAAAGGTACAGTTACCTTGCCTTACAAGTGGAGGTTTCACAACTGCTAATTTTTCAGTTACATCTTGAAAAATCAGGACCCAAGCCATTGGCACAGATTACAGAATGAGGCATTGTTAACAGAATTATGCAAATTTTTAACAGAATGAAATTTCATTCATGAAGTTTAAAGTTTTATACAAAACCAGAATTGTGAGGTTGAAATCACATTTAATTAAGAAAAAGTGATGCAGAATAAAAGCATTATTTTTCTTATACAGCTGTGACAAAAATTGCAGACAAGTACTTACCCATTTCAAGAAAACTGTGAATGGCATCTTGACAATCAAGCACTCGCAAAACAAACCACAAAAGCGGCTCTGAAAGCCGGCTCACTCGAACCGACGCACTGAATCCATGAAGTTCAGAAGAGAGGTACTCATAGACCGGTTTCACAACATAAGATAGTCTGCTTGCTTTGCTGTTCAACGTTAAGAGAATGTTGAAGATTCCATCGCCCACTGATAAAGGATTCTCTCCAACAGAGTTCTGCTTAAATCCACTGTGAAGTCCACTGCTGGCAAGGATCATTGCTATAGTGTTAGTATTACAGCAGCCCAGTGCTTCCATCAGGTGCAACATGATCTGGCGATGACCAAGAACAATGTCGGCCACAGTGGCTGGCTTTGGTTCGGCCGCAGTCTCGGCCGAATGTGAACATGTCTTTGCCAGCCTCATGGACATGATAGGTGCTCCACCGCTAGCTGTTGCTGACCGAGCGGTTTCAGTCTTCTGCTCATCGGTAACTCCGTCTTCTGGTACATTTGGAGTCGAGGTCATGACGATTCCAGACGTTCCAAGCGACTGACTCATCTTGCTGAAATCTGTTTGAGGACTGCCAATACACTCTCCTTCTGCTACAATACGGCTGCCTTCTCTAGCACCTGCATTCTGATCAACATCAACAAGCGTCACATTAGACTTCTTTGGTGCCTGTCTGCGAGGTAGTGGAATTTTTACTAAGAGACTTGCGAGTCGCAGAAGGCTGCACATGAGGAGATCCTGATTGGCATCGCCTGTCAGTGACTTGTTCTCATTCGTTCGAAGAACATTAGAGAACAGGCCAACATAAACGGAGCGTGCATTGATGCTATTTTCGATTGTACTTCTGCACTGGGCACGTTCCTGGCTCATGATGTGTCTGTGCACAAGTGCTGAAATCGACTCAAGAATGCTGATAGCGGTGTTAACATCCACTGCAGGAAAGTTCAGCTCGCATATATCCTCAATGAGTCGGTACTGAGCGTCAAGTGGTCCAAGGAACAGATGAAATGCTCCTCTGTCAGAAAAAACGATAATTTAAGCAAATAAACAATAAAACATAAATATCATAATATATCATTAATTAATGATTAACAATATGTTTTTCACATTTGCAAATATTTGTATTTCTTAATGGTAAAATAAATCTTTAACACTAAAGGTTTAGGATTCTAACTTGTCACACTTCATTTTATGCTAAGCTTTATCAGATCCTCCAATTAATGGTTATGCAGCCAGAAGATGGGCAAAGGTGAAGTAAGGTGGAAAAGTAGAGCACTCCCATTGGCAAACTTATAAAATAGCCATAGGTATGAAGTCTGTAGTATCTACCCATTTACTAAATGCCTCTGTCTACTAAAGTCCTCAACTCTAAAGAATTCTAAAGCCCACCATCACCATGATCACACAAAGCATCAGATGATTCTCACTTCAAAGGGCAACACATTACACAAGTCATCAGATGATTTCACTTTCAATGGCAATCACATTCTGTCACAATCAGCAATTTAACACATTATGTTAAAATCCAAGATGTCAGAGACATATCAAACCCATCAAAAAGAAAGCTAGGGCACCCAGCATTGTCCTAATTCTGGGTAAAACACGAATTAAACAAGAGGACAGATATTCTCTCCACTGCCCCATGACCAAGTGAAATATCTGTGAAGGACAATCACTGAGTCAAGACAATTAATCTGCTGTAACTGCCATACCCTGTAAACTGTGAGACATATTTGGAACTGAACCCTCTGTTTGAATAAAGACTGCATGCTAAGGGTGGTTGTGCAATGGCAGTGCACAGATGAAACAAATGTCAGTGAAGAAAACTCACCCTTCAGCAGAAAGTGATAATACAAGTCGAAGCAAGACTTCCTTCAGGCGATTCTCATCTTCACCACAGCGCAACTGAAGCCGGATGAGAAATTTGTGGAAAGACTGGACAACGATCGGACCAATCTACAAAGCAACAACTATGTTACCACAAATGGCAAACCAAACACAGCTCTGAGGTACCCAACTTACTACATAACTCCCAAAATTTCTCATGCCACATTTTTTGCAGTTTTGGTCCATTTAAGAAATTTAGGCAGGTTGGTAAATAACCTCATTTGCTGAAAAGAACATGACACCTTCTCTACACTTTCATTCACTTTGGTCTACTGCTGAAGAATGCCTTCAACAGGTACTTAAAAGGGACAATAAAACTGTTCAGTTATATTACATACTTCAGAACCTAAATCGCTAAAACCGAAACAGATCAAGGACTTACATGGGCATTTTGAACAGCCTGGGTCACTGATGTCTGCTGACCTGACCCAGAAAGGAACTTCACCAGAACAGTCATCAGATTATTGTCTGTTATTATAAACGATGCCAGCCATTTCTCAGCCAAATGAGAGGCTGTATTTGCAGACTCAGCAGCTGCGCCTCCTTGAGCCAGGCCATCATCATTTGAATACTTGATGTTGGCCATCAAGGTAAGGGTCTGGAAGGCCAACACCCAAGTCCTTGCTGAGACAGACGGAGACCAGGCCAGTGCTGCAAGAAGACTAGAGACAGCACTTTGATCCAGACTGATGATGGGAACCCTTGAAGGGTCAAACGTTGGACCTCCATTGTCTTCAGAGGCCGTTTCATCGTTGAGAGTGAGCCATATCTGGAGGAGAACGTCGAGATTGATGCGACGCAGGTGAAGCTGAGAGAACAGGTGGTTGAAGCATGTGCTCAGCATTGTCAGTGAAGATGATGTCTGAAACATCACCAAAACATATAAGCTAATTTACTCATGTTGTGAAAGCAACGTATCAGCAGCACCCATTGCAAATTTAATTACATAGCCCAGATTACTCAGACCTTCAAGCATAAGAGAAAATGACACTTGAACAGATAATCATGTTAATAATGACTGACTCATTAGCTGTTACGTGTATCACACTCACTATTTTCCATCTTGATAACAAACAGCATTTATAAGTTCAGATTAAATAACAAAGAACAATTTTATAACATAGCAGATGGATACTCATAAAAGCACCCCAGCTAACATTCTAGAGCTAACTTATACTGTCAACAGCAAGCTTGAGGCAGGGAGAAAATGTGGCCCTTACAAAACACCATTTTTGACATTCACTCTCACCCACAGGTCTTCTCCAGTGGTTTAAATCACAAGTGTCAGCCTGGCTGGCAGCCAGGACCTCATAAAACCAATTGCATAGACAGATAACCTAGTAGCTGGAATATTTAAACAATGATTAAGGGAGTGCTTGACTTCAACTTACACAAACTGAACAGAACATTGTTAATACTAAAAACCCTTATTACCTCCATGCGGTTGGTCAGACTGAGAAAACTGTCCTCAGATAATCTGTCATCAGTATATCCTGTAGCTAATGCTGCTGTGTTTTTTGGAATGGAACCAAGTGTCAGCAGTGGCAGAGGTGCATTCATCGCATTCTGAATGTTATTTGCCTCCATTGACAACATCAACTGAAAATGCAACATAAACACTAAATGAAATTAAGCATAAAAACGTCAAAGAAATATCATGAGAATTTTAAATACATCTGCCTTCACATGTTTCTGATACACCTACAGTGTAATTCTAACACAGTAGATGCACTTTTACTTTTGTAGTCTAAACGTTGGTATGAAAAATGTATACCACAGATACCAAAGTACAATAATCTACAAAACAATATTATCAACTGAAGATCAAACAATGATCATGTCCAATTGAAGTTGCATTTTTTTATTGGTAACACTAAAACGATTGAACATCTTCTTTGCCTGAAACAAATAACCACTCTGGCCAGCAAATTACAGACATTCACCAGCCATAATTCAAGACATTCAATCAGCTCATTTCACATATCTTGGCTCTGACACTTGGATTCACACTAGCTCAAGTTCATTACATCTAAGACATTATACTAAGTGCATTTAGGTGCTCGTAACACTATTTGTCATGTTCCACTTTATATTATAAAGTTATTTTAAAACATCGACTCTCCCAGCACATTCTTTGAGCTGCACAGACTGTCATACCTTAAGCCTAAGCTCTGCTCTCAGTTCTACCCCTTGTTCTAGGCGAGCATCCATTGCCAGGGAAACGCCCTGAGGAGCAGCATTCATTGGCCGGTTGAAACTAGCATTCTTTGACTTCCAAAGCTTAATGTCTTTCTTGTCATCATCACCAAACACTGGATTTCTGCAAAAGTAGATGAAAGTAAAGTTAAGATCGAAGCACAGATAATTCATCACACTAGCACAAAACCAAAACACGGAAAGTAATGAGATTATGTAAGATAAATGTGTTATGCAACCTTGTTAATCTGCAAAAATGCAGTCAGTCCCGTTAGTTACACTTTCAGCATTCCACCAACTGACCTCACAGGTTACACAGCAAATTTGCAAATGTATTCAGTGTTGAACCCATGATAGAAAAGTGAAAGGCCAACAAACTACCCTAATGCCTGACATTATAATTGCAGCACTTCTGTGAGGAACTTAAAGGGCACTCTATTAAGTGCCCAGATACTACATACAAACATATTATTATTATTCTTAATTTTATTAGGATTAATTAATCATACACAAGGAATCAAGTAGTCAGGCCTGAATCATACAAAAGATAACAAATATTTATACAGTGTGGACCTATTAACTTCAAGTTGATATTTAGCGCTGCATTTGTCTGTTGCCCCTAGGCTACTGCAACTCATTTGTTACAGACTTCCCAAAACAGTGTCTTTTCCCCTTCAATCACTCTCATTCTTTAAAGGCGTTTCTTTTCCCTGCGGTTTCCGTGCGAAGAGCACCTCTGAATAGTTATTCTGCAAGAGGTGCTATATAAAATCTAGATACGACACACTGCAGTTCTTTGTACCACATGTTAAGTTAATACATTTGGGGAACATGATCCACTTCACACTATACAAAATCACAGCTAAACTGGTAGCACGTAAACATATTCACACTGTATCGATTATTATCCTCTGGTCATAGTTTATAACAGAGAAATTTTAAATCTTTGCACCCAGTTGCAACACCTGAATGCACATACCCAGTGAAGCCCCAGTGAATCGTGCTGGAATTAGGGTTGGACTTCATTGTGACATTCATCAGCTTTGCTGTCCAGTCGCTCTTTATAGCTTCAGTGTAGAGGAAATCCTTCAGGTCTGTGTATTTGCCACTCATCTGCTCCTCATACAACTCATCATCCATTAGAGCGTCAACCAGCATTGACACATCCATGTCATATTTATTCTTTGCTGCAAAGAGTATATAACAAATGAATAGCACAAATAACATATGCCTCAAATACTGCAGTAAGACCACTGACTGACTTGTTGACTCATGTTGGAAGAGAAAAAAATCAAAAAACAGATTTACAACAAAAACCTTGCATTAATTTCTTGCAAATCAAAATATGATACACAATTGGTTTAAATTTTCTTTTCATGTTTCCAAACTAACCATGAAGACTAAAAATAAAAACACTCTTTTAATGCATCAGAGCAATATAAAAAAACACAAATTTGGCATTCTCCATATCTCAGAAACATGAATACAAATTTCTAAAATCATATTATGCACTTCATAACTTTTGGAAGACTGAGTGCAAAAGAGGAAGACAAAAACTTTTAATTCTCTACATATTCAAAATCTATACAACTACCGGAAATTAACAAAGTCCCACCTGAAGAATCGTTTATTGCTGGTTCTTCATCCATTGTTGGAAGAGTACAGCTGTGTAACAGCGAATCAGTAATATCGTTTGAAGCAGTATCTGCAGCAGCACCAGCACCCACTGGTGTCAATAGTTCTCCATCTGTATTTCCATCCAATTGGGAAGCAATTGAATACAATCGCTCACCTTAAATATGACCAACATACACATCAAATTAGAATATATGCAACCTTGGACCAACACAGCAGATAAACACGAAAATTATTATTCCTTAACTTGAGCATGATCCTAACAAAGAGTTTTTTTAAATAAATTTCTTTCCTGGTAAGGACTTGAACCCTGTCACTCTTTGCAGAGATAATGCTGCATTCATAACCACAATATCAATCTAAAAGATAAACGGATAAATTAAAGAGCGCATGATTACAGATAAGATTCTAACCCTCAAGTATGTCTTGGAGCAGACAAGTAATGGAATGTCCAGACCATGATCCACCCCAGGACACATTTCCATGATTATATTCGATGTTGCACATAAGAAGCATGAGCTGTTCCAGGTCTTCTTGCTTCATTGCCTCTGACAGCGAAATCGCTGGCCGGGTGCTCACAGTCACCCGAGCTAAGACCTAACAACAACCAAAATATCAAGATCACACCTCGCCAAAACTACAGCACACCAAAAAAGTCACATTAAGCTCGAAATCTTTTAACAGATCAAATCAAGAACTGATTTGGAAAGCGACAGTTTGTAAATACCATTTGAGATTACACTGGATTGGGCTGAAACTGCTGAATAATTATGTGAAAACTGCATCTTTTTCTCAGTAATAGTAAAAAGTTACAATTATTTTAAAGATGCAAATTTCTTTGAGAAATTGCGAGTGAAAGTTTACAATAACTATAAATGGACCGAATTTGCTGCGCTGAAGTACTAGAAATGTTTATGAGTGTAGCAAATTGGAGAGTAATTACAATACACCTTCGAGACAGCCATCAACGAAATCTATACCAACTGGCTAGGATGAATACCTACATGACTTGGTCATATGCATAATAATAATCGATGCACATGACTTCAAAACAAGGCATCAAGGGAACATTTTAAATTAAGTTTTGTTCCCAGGCATCATAATAAAATTGAAAATAATAATACTCTGACAGAACTCTAAGACTTGCAGTATTATAGCTAACAGAACAGGAAACAGAAATAAGGAAAAACTTTGCTTAATTTCACACCTAATTGCCTTCAGAAATTAACTTCTCTGACAGTGAAGGTTTAACAGGCACATGGCCACATGCCCAAAAATATGGCTGTTTTGTTGAACAATTATATCAAGTGTGCCTGCCAGCACACCTTTCTGGTTGCTTGCTTGCTAAACTCATTCTGCACACTAACCAGCGATACTGTACTAGAGAATTAACTAATACAGATTTTATGACAAGAAGCTCGATTTCAGTTTAAATACTACTTCAACGAGACGGATGGCTAGGTACCTTGCAGGCGATAATGAAGAGATCAACATGACAAGTGAAGTCCATTGAGAGAAGCAGAGTGACAAGACCATGAACGACTGGAATGCACTTCTCACGAGACATCACCAACAGAGAGGAATCAATGTCACTTTCCCAACTGTCTTTCTCTCCGGCTTGTTGAGATCCACCACCGTCCTTGTTAGCCTGCTTCCTCAGCATTTCTCCATCTGTACGTCTGATGTTAATGATGTCCTTCAAGTGCTGCAAAATGTGCAGATGTTAAGAAGTTAATTAATATACTATAATGCTCCTCACAAGCAAAATCTTAAAGTTGTTAGATCATGTAGCTTACGAAGAGACCAGATAACTGCTAGCTATCAACTGAATGTAAGTGCATATGTTTAGTTCAGGCCTAGGACTTATTTATTTAGCTAGTTACCCAGACACTTAATTTAGCGCCTTTTAACACTTTAACGACAATAGTGTACTAAAAGTGACTGGGAAACCATTGCAGCTCGTCGTCAAAGTGTTAAGTACCTTATTAAAGCACTGCCTACAACTGCTACGTGACATCCGCTATAGTTCACAATCATTTAATTGCATGGACAGTCAGTTATGAATTGTCCTTTTTAGATGATTCAAATCATATTGTATGGGCACAGATTCAGTGCCATTTCAGTACCAGGTGACAACGTTTCCATGTGCATTTAAGATCAAACTAATCAGAAATGCTTTGAAGAGTCTGCAGCCAAAACGACAATAGCAAACTGGGCAAGTTTTAACATTTCTGGCTTACTTTAATAACCTTAATAGTCAACTACTTACTTACAGTGTGAGAATTACTCTTGAAAATAAACTTTACACCCAAAAGGGTCAATCTACAATTCCAAGGTCAAATTCTAACCTTAGAAGAGTACTGTCTCATTTGTCTCTTGAATAGCATATCCTGTGTCTTAACAAGATGTTCGGTCTCTTTATCCATCAGGCTGCCAGCAGCCACTGACTCCTCCATTTTGGATGAGAAGTGCTTCTTGGCTTGCTGTAGGTTCATAAGCTGCTGTTTGTGATGTAGCAGGCGCTTCTGCAGCTTCCTCCTGTACAGCTTTGACGTATTTGACTTTGAAAGCTTGTTTGCCTGCACCGCATTCTCACCCTGGATGAAATTCCAACGACTGGAAACAGCACCCGGAAAGCACCATCGACCTGTAACCAGACAAGATGCAACAGTCTGATGACCTAAGGTTAATGAAAGTCAACACATTCAGATAGCATGATCAATCATGCCACAGGTTATAGTACTGTTGAAAGACACACAGGAGGGTCTCCAAACAATAGGACAGAGAATTGAAGGCAGTGGTTTAATCAAATACTATGGTGTCATATAATGACAGAACTTCATACACTGCAGATTCTGAAGCAATAATGCCAAATGACTCATACGAGATTCTGTAACTGAGTATATCGATAACAGTTGTTTCTGGTGAAGCAAAAATTAAGTTCTGTAACAAGATATCAACATGCAATTCGTTTGCTGAGGTGTACACACCTTCCTTGTCTTTGCTTGGGGCCTTGTCCATATCATCTGAAGCATTTGACTGACAGCAATCCAGACACTTGCTAAGGAAAAGCAGTAGCCAACCGATCAGTGTCAGATCCAGATGACCTACGAAGAATGCATAAAAAGAAGCAGCGAATCAGTGAAGTCAATTCACAGCGAAATCAAATCAGCAAAACCCTTTCAATACCTAATTAATGAAATCTGCCAATTCATCTACAAATCAGTATACCAAGTTCTGCATTAACAATACAAGAACAATAAACAATGTAAAAAAATTTTATCTGTTCATATGTGGAATCTCTAAGTTGAACTTGCATGTTAAAGAGTTGCAAACATGACTTAACATCATGTATAAAATCCATCATTTACAACAAAAAAGACTTGAAAATGAATATTTCCAACACTTTAATTCACAAAAATCTCCAGAAAATGAAAAGCAGGAATGAAGAAAACAGAAACTCACGAAGATTGTTCCTCCACGGATCATTAACATCGGATGAGAGAGGTGATAACTGTCGAGCAAGAAGCAGAAGAATGTTTTCAAGGATGCTACTAGCAGCTGGACCAGTCAGCGATCTTTGACCAAGTGCAGCCAACAGAATGAACACCCTGAATACACAATTCAGACCACTTACATTCAATGTTAACTACAACCACATAATCCAAAACTATAACTCAAAAATCCTCAACTCAGACAATACTACGAGAGATAACAGAAATCAAGCTTTGTATTAATGCCATGTAGCATCAAGACAGAAAGACTAAAATAATCAAATGCAGAGTCACTTAATCTGGGTTTTGCTATATGTTTTTCTTGCAGTCCCTTAGGCTAGCCCTGAGGCAGCCAGATATATGAAGTGTAGCAACTTCAACTTCTTAGCCTTGGCATATGAGAGCTAGCCAGTCCTCTCTCTCGCCATCTCATCTTCCCACCTGACAGTGTACAGTCAATGTACTCATTATACCTAAGTTGGCTAGGGGTGCAGGTGGAGCAGAAATCTTGAACAAATTTCTGCCCTAGCAGGATTTGAACCCCCACCCTCTTGACTAACACTCCAGCATGCTAACCACTGTACCATCAAGCACCCCTTGAAGTTTAGCAGAACAGATTGATAAATCAGTGCTAACCTGTCCTGTGGAAAAATAGTCAGTTGTTCTGCAGTAAAGAACTCCTGAAGAATGTTGCCAAGAAACTCGCCCCACCAACTCTGGGTGCCACAGACACGCACAAGGATGACACCGGTGTGTGTCTGCATCTTCTTGGTGCCATGGATGCAGAGGTTGCGGAAAAGCATCTCCGCACAAGTGGGAGTCAGCGTCGTGTAGAGTGAGACAGGCATCTGAGGTATTGTGGGACAGGAGTTTGTCATGCTTAGCAGCGTGTCGAGCAGAAACTCAATCAGTACACGAAGTTTATCAACCGAGGTCTGCTTCAGTATCAACTGCAGATTACCTTGCGAAAGGTCAAAAGATCCTGAGGGATAACTGTAAATACCAAGGACTTTCTGAAGTCGGGTGGTGGCATGTTTGGCTAAGTTTAGCTGCACCTAAACAAAACAGCAAGACACTTGTTGCAGAAGTCATGTGAAAACTAATATCCCTTAACGCTCTTTACTCTGCCATACTATTTATTGCAAAAATACATAGAGTGATCAAATAAATTTAACCTTATAGTAAAAAACAGTAGAAAAGGAATTTGCCTAGTTACACGTGAACCTATGCCAATATAACACTTAACATTTAGGCATTATTGAACTCATAACATATACAGATCCTAAATGTTATAATAGGCATTGAACTCCATTAGATCAAATACAGTAGTAAACCAGACTTCAAAACAGACATACTCAAAGCTAAAAGAAGGCACTTAGAGCAAAAGAGATGTAACATAAAATAAATCATGGCAGCATACTTGAAGCTGGATGCATTCGCAGTAGGCTAAGTGAATCTTGTTATCATCATCTGTACGTCTGCCCTTCTTCAGGAAGAAGTGCGTGTGGTTGCTGCTTTCATTTCCAGGCACTTCAGATGCAGAGAGAAGAGTGATGAGATTTTTGCATGCTAGACTGTACCGACACTGGACATCTTCAAGCAGAGACATGTACATGCCAAGCTGTGACAGGATCTGAGACTGATCGGAGCTCATGTGGTTTCCACTTCTGTCCGAGTCTGCAGAATGACCAGGTGACATACTGGCACCATGAGATGGTGCTGTGGAGGCTTTTTCCCATGGAAGAATGAAGGTGTGTCCATAGAAAGATCCAATTGGGATCTTAGAACGAGTTGTGTTGCCTCCATAACGACGAATAGTAGTTATCTTAAGTAAACAAACACACACAAACTCTTGCAGTTACCACAAGCCACAATCAAAGCTCTCTGAAATCACAGTCCAAGAACTGAGATTTCTCATGTTAACTGCAGGCACCTGTATTATAGCATCTACAATTCTCTCATGGTTACACTGTTCAATAAACGATCACAATTTCACATGACTGGAACCTAGACCACAGCAATAACAATCCAATGTACTTTCTTTAATACAGTTACCAAATCATCATCTTTATTTAAGGTGATTGATTTGCAATCTTTAAGGAGGTGGTTGAGTTGCAAGATTGTTTGGCCAAAGATTAAAGCAGATTTGTCAATCACTCTTGAACTAAGCCAGCAAATACAACCATACTTGTGTCTATCTAGCAAAAATGCAGCCTATACAACACTAGATATCAGTACATTACAAAATCTGAAGCTACCTTGAGATAACGGCAGACAGGTGGTGGCGTAATGTCATTCAGAATGAGTGAGCTGAGGCCAATGTCACTTGAGACGACCAGACGATGTCCGTCGATCTCCTCGCCCTGAACCCAGATGTCGATCGATAGTGAGGCAAGATCACCACACATTGGGATCACAACATCGGTCAGCAGAATGGCCTTTCCAAAGTCAAGCACCACAAAACGTCTTGCTCCTAAAACATCACAATTGAGACAGCATAACAAATTTTTCATAACATTTTGCTTTTGAACCACCTTCGTTAAATGTCTGCCATTGATCATTCATTTAAACTGTTTAGAACCAAATCCGTTTAGCCCACGTTCTCCCTACAGCAACATTTTTTGGTCTCTATGCAGCAAAACAAGTACTGAAATGAGTTCTATTTAATGCCACTTGAAAGTTTTCATGCTCATTAAGCATAATAAAGAGCACTAAATAAATTAGGGATACTATATCAGTAACCTCAAACAACAATTGCTCATTACTTTGATAACCGAATCCATAGGCACCGACAAGCTCTCATATACAATTACATGTGTGACAAAAATGTATGCAACTGTCTTTAATAACTATGTAAAAGCTATGAATACGCCACCTGAATGCATTCGTTCTATGACAAGTGCCTGGGCAGGTGGTGGCTGGAAGAGAGTCTGAGTCTGTGGCCATAACATCGCCAGTTGTTTACTTGCGTCAGTCTTTTCAGCAGGAATCTGTACATAATAAACAGTAACATTATACAGGAATAGGACTAGTTTGAAACAACCAACTTACAGATTATTTCTAAAAGAGCATTTGTACAAGTGTTCTTTCTCCCAATAAGGTAGTTCGGTATCTCTGAAGCTATAAAAGTTATAGAAGGTACCAATTTTAAGTCACTACCCTAACTCCTCAGACGGAGCATTTACAGGTACAATAAAACTATCATGGCTATGCATACAGTGCATACCAACCTACTTTCACAAACTCTAAAGAAAAGTTTAATGATTCCTAAGCCCTGCTGTGGAAAATTCCAAGAGCTACCAGAGATGTTTACAATGAATTTTCCTGCCACTTGGCTCCTTTGATCATATCTCTACAGTTCTAAGCCAAGTACTACCGCAACCTAGGTAACAACCAAACATTACTCTAAATGAAGGCAATTACCTTGCTGTTATTGGGTTTTCCAGATGGAGGTTTGTCAGCATCCTTGTCATTGCCGAATGCCAGCCCGCTGGTTCCTCCCACTCCTCCCATAAACATGCCATGGTAGCTCTCATTTGGAGGTGTAACAGGTGGTGTCATGAAGAATGGTGTGTTCTTTGGCGTTGGCGGGAAAAGCTCCGAGCCGTAAGACATGTAGTGCGACGGAAGACCAACCGCAGCCCCACTGGCAACGTTTTTGGTTGTCTCGGCCAACTTCTGCTCCAGTTTCTGCTTTTGCTGCTGCAATTTGATTAACTGCAGCTGCTTCTGCTGCAGCTGAACAAGTTGCTGCTCAGCGGAGACCATGGCACTCGACAACGTCGACAGCATCGTTCCGGTTGTAGACGACAGACCCTCAGCAAAGTTGATCGTTCCAGAGAGGCCGACAGCATTTCCAGGCAAAGCTGTTGTCTGATTCACTGGCAACAAATTCAAAATAGGACCAATGAGCTAAAACTATAGGTTTCTCTGAAGATAATCTATAACAATCGTAGGTTCTTCTTTTGCTTATCTTCCCAAACATTTACCAGTCCAGTCACTTAGCTAATAAGTCAAAATAATGCAAACTGGTTCAATCTTACTTAATGGGTCAATTGGAAGGAACCCACTATATTACACATTTTGGTTACGGAATGCACCTACCTACCTGTCATTCCAAAATAACCTAGTCCTCCTCGCTTGTTGTTGCATCATCATATTCATGATTTATATATCACATATATGGTATATACAATTATAGACTTAACATTGTCCAAAAAGGAACCAATCAACTCAAAACTATATTACAGCCATGCATTGAGGAGTAAAAATCATACATGTGTCTAGACGTTCCATTCTGGTGCCATCGCTTGTAGCATGGCAGGTGAAGTGAAGCGGTTCGACCTCTAGTAGCCCAGTCAGATACCGCGACAGTGGCTGTTCAGCACCACACCTCGAAGTGGAACCAATGTTAAGAACTCCACTGGGTCCTGAAAGATTCTTGTCCATGTGACACAGATTCATAAGGTCTTTGAACAGAATCTCATCTGAAAATGCCAAGCTGCAGTTGGCTCCACTGCCAGCTGTGACGTTTGCCAGACCGGAACCGGCGGTCAGAGGAATTCCACCAGCAGAGACGCCACCAGTGGTTGGACCGACCGTACTAGCAACGACACCTGAATAGGTAGTGTTTGTAGCAGGTGCAGTGCGAAGCAGTGGTGGATCAATGTCAAAGAGATCAGGTTCAAGTGGTGACCCATAGAGACCATAGCGTGCTCTCAGCAGAGAATGGTACGGATTGACACGGCAACTGTACGACTTGGCTATTTCACCCAGCAGCTCCATGCATTTTTCTCCGGTGGCACTGGCATCCATGCATTTGACGTGATTGAGAAGAGTGAAGTACCAGTGAAGGGCACCAGCCGAATATGATGTCAGAATATGGGGCAGGCACTCAATCAGTGCCTGCAGCAGTATGTAGTTGAATGCTGGAGCAAAGTCTGGATCAGTGCAGTTCTTGACGTATCTGGAATAAATGCAAATTTAACAAAATTCTTACTCTCTCTAATAAGCACTGCACAGCTGTTCAAATAATGGCTTAACACTAATAAACATACCATCAATCAAATGAAACCTATTTCCTCCGATTGTGCAACTGTTTTATATGTAAACTAATTATCACACAACTGATGGCTGCTATACATCACTTTGCAAGTTATAAATTGCCATAGCATGGCTGTTCTGTGTATTCATATCAAACACATCCTCTGGTAAATATAAGATGACAAACACCGTCAATTTCTGTGAAAAATGCAACAAATATGATTCCCAGTTGTTTTGAGCTCATTCACATTCCCTCATCTTTCGACTGGATTGGTGTTAATTTTTATCTATTCAACTGTTGCAACAAGATTTCCTTAGCTGTTGCAACATTCAGCACTGTTTTACTACATTCTGTTCTGTTCACAAAATTTCATAACAATTTTCAAATTTTTCAGATTTATAATTCTGATCTTCATTTCTACAAAAGTTTATAGTTATATCAATTTTGAGGCAAAGACATGTACTGATCAAATTCTGTTAGAATATTGTCAAGGAAGAAAAGAAAAATGCTATATAACATGTCTACATTTCCAGTGATTTTAAGTGTTTGCTTTTACATGAAATGATAATGGTCAAATTCTCCAAAAAATTGTAGCTCCCCAAGAGTTAAAGAAAAGCTACCAAAGAGTTAAATAAAAGCTGCCAAAATATTTAAAATAAAGCAAGCAATTAGCAGATGTTAGAATCTGATTGATGGTAATAACAATGATGATAACTTACTCAAGACAGAGTGCAATCAATTTTGCACACTTGTGTGCAATACTTCTGTCTCCTTCGAGAAGACAGGACTGAACAAGAGCCGACAGATTAGACTGGAGTGTCTGCATGAGGCTGGAGCCAAGTAATTGCCTGTAAGAAAACAATACCATGTCATTGTACTGCAGCACATAATGCAACTCATCTTAACCTCCTTGGCGTTAACCCCGAACGTTACTCGGGCCGGGAATTCTATGCAAAAGCGGTTAGTCACGTTCGGGCTCATACATATACATATATACATACATACATACATACATACATATACATATATAAATACATATATACCTACAAAATTATATATAATTATACCCACATGTATATATTTGCACTTATGTACATATATATATATATACATCGCATAGTCACTCTAGTCAGATACATAAACAGCTGAATATATAAATACATATATATATCATAATTAATATAATTATACCACATGAAAAGGTATAGGCATATATATACTGCATATCATGATACAGGTACATACATACATACATACATACATATACATAGTTCTCTTGTATATATAATTATATACACATGATATATTTACAAAATCAATGTACATATATAAAAATAATTTACATACAAAAACATATACAAATACATATATATACCTACATAATTATATATAATTATACCTACACATGTATATATTTAACTATTGTCAATATAAGTAAGATACATACATACACATACATACATATATCTGTATATATATATACATATATATATATGTAAATTTATACATGTATTTGTACATATATACATATGTATATATGTAAATGTATGCATATATGGCTATGCATGTTTACATATACACATATATACCTACACATGTATATTCATGCATATACATGCATACGTAAAACAATGCAACGTTTTTGGCTCGTTTTTCTGGGAGAAAATGAAACGCTAAGGAGGTTAATTAAACAACATTCAACTATGCTCTATGCTAGCAAATGACTACAAGCAATTTGCCAACAAGATGGACTTTGACATCGCATAGTCACTCTAGTCAGATGAAACAGCTGAAACTGGGAATACATCATCAAATATAATACAAGCAAAGGATAGGCGTTCTGCATTCTGATAGGTAATGCAATTGCTTTAGTTTTCTTGATTGACTATAAAAATCAATTAAAAATAATTTCCAAAAACTGGACACATAATCATTCGTGACTTTGTCAAAAAGTAAGATAGTACAAATTTTTTTTGTCATTTAAAAGCAAAAATGTGGTCTTTAAGAATATATATTATATACTCATATTCTAACATTTTTGACAAGTGAACCATGAGGTGAAGGACCAGGACTGCTATTTATTCTAGCATGAGGAACTAGAAGATTAAGTCTGTCTGAAGAGTGGAGTGGACGATATATGGCCATTATTAGCAAATACTTGATTAAAAAACTTTTGAAATAATTTTTTTTCAACATTTGGTGTTTGTTGTTGAGTTATGGCAGTTTTTAACCACAAACTAGCAAACGATGATACTCCAGTGTTAATAATTTAACTCCTAACCATTTAGCTATCAGCAAATGTTGTCAATATATACCACAAGCAAACCCTGAAAAGAATAACTCACATTTTGCCAGCATCATTGATCTGAATTGCCATGATCCAAGTAAGTACGTCTAGAGCCAGATGCTGTCGATGTTCTTTGCAGGTGTTGCCACTGACTGTTGAAATGTCATCTTGCCCACATGCTGCTAGCAACAGTCTCTCGTGAAAGTCCACTGATTCCAGCATGGCATATCGCAGTGCCCTACAAAATCCAACTATGTACTGTAGTATAAACTTTAGTTGCAGAATGCTCGAAATTCAAAACTTCCAATGTTTCTAGTTAATTTGTCATGTGTCAAAAAATTCAATCAGACTTATACATAGGCATAATTCTCGTCTAAACAGACTGCCCTGTCAATATTTTATAACACCCATGTCGTCTTCCGAGCAGTTTTACATCAGGATATTGAACAGAGATGACAATCTTTTGACTGAAGAAGTTTACTATGGTCTATATTCACTGGTATGCTTTCAATGATTTGATATGTATTGGGACAAGAATTCTTACCAATAGAAAGCATGATTGCACAATTCTAAGACTTGAAATGAACTATAAATATCTGGTGACATTACATCTCCTTAGACTAGGAAATTCACTCAATGCTGTTGGTAGAGTTTGTCCCACAACAGACCCTTATGAATCCCATTACCTCTTTTTTATTCAAAACAACAGGGATATATATTCATTCACTTATTCAGACCATTTATATAGCACCTCTCCAAGATACCTACTCAGAGTTTACAAACACTTCTACTTTCTGGTTTATACATATTAGATCAGCATTTCCAAACACACACAGGGAATCTATACATGCATTAAGTGAGCAATTAGACCTTTAAAAAGACAACCACTGGACAGGCTAAATTATTTACCTGTCGCGATGATGACTTGACTTACGAAACCGGCGCACAGTGATTGACACTTCATGCAGCCAGTCACAGCCTCTGATGTTTTCCACTTTCTGCTTATTAGCACTTCCACTCACTGACGAACCCTGGGCACTGGGGCTTGCTCCGGTTGGCTTGTTAGATAACCCAGCTGGTTTTGCTTTGGCCGAGTCAACTGTGTTCTTGCAGGTGCTCTAAAAACACAGAAAGACAAAGTCTGATAACGTACTTCATTTTCAACCATGAGTGTGACACAACCAACACACAAAATACACCAAAACACCTTGCACTTACTTTACCTCGCTATGCAAACAGGATCTGAAACTTCCATAGGATCATAAGTATGAATAATTTGTAACAGTGTAATATCTGTATCTCTTGTATTAGCATTCTAATTCTGAGTATGTAAAATGCTTGCAAAGTATGAGTCTTTAAAAACACGACTATGCAATGCTTGCGTTGGCCTCCCCACTAGAAGCAGAAGCAAACTAAAGCACAATACGACATGCAAGCAGACAGGTATTATCACACACTGCACTTGACCATAGAAAAGGGAGATCATTTATTTTGTACACATCACCACCGAATGGCTGGCATGAGGAACTGATTATCAATGGTTGCAAATAGCTTTCTGTAACTGCTGCCAAATAAAAATGTCACCTTGTAATGCAACATAAATATAAATTACTCCCCTAATGAATCAGAAAATGCTGCAACTGCTGAAAATGGGAATTACTGGTATCACTACACTTCATTACTGCTTTGTATATAGTAAAATCAATGACATTATAATTTGTGAATGGATGGAAAAATAAATCTTCATTTAGCCTGTAACTGAAAATATAAATCCTCATTTAGCCTGTAACTGAGGACAGAGAATAGGCAAGCAACAGACCTGAGTTGGTTTTGCTGCTGCCCTCTCTTTGGCAGATGATCTGCTTTTTATGTGGAGCAAGAATGACTTTGATTTAGACTTGAGCAGCTGGATACTGGTGAGCGGGATGATGCCCTGTGTTCCGGAGAGGTCAACGTAATTAGCCAGTTCCAGCGGTCCACAAACAATCTCTGAACGATGGCGCTCCAGAAACTCACTGCCAAGACAGAGACTATCTCCATTTGACTCGTCACCAGCCTGACTGCCTGCAACTCCATCATGGCTTCCAACGTCAGAATCCAAGCCGCTTGTGAGGTTGAAATCAACGCGAGCTCCTGCATCAGTGGTCGGAGGCTTTGCTGCAGATGCACTGGACATATCGGACTGTCCAATGCTGGACATGCTCTGCTTGAGAAGTGTTACTTGAATGTTGGGCACAGATGTGCACATTGCGTTGAGAGTGAACTTTAAATCAATGTGTCCAACACAAAGCAGCCTCGGCAGGACAAGTTCAAAGAGATGCTCATCCCAACTGGTGCTGAAACCACAACAAACAAAATAATCACACATGCACCATTCACTTGGGATTTTCAAGTAAATCAGCACATGGTGAACAGCTACAAACATATCCACAATCCAAGAATGCACTTCCTACTTCTACATGTAACTGTACCTCAACAGAACATCAGTATACACAGAACATCAGAATAAGATCTCTTAAAGGCCTATCAGAGGCACAGTTTGTGTGGCTGTTTGTGTGTGTGGGAGGGATGTTTGTGTTTGTGTGCACACTTTATGTCAAGTGCAGGCATACTAGTTTGGCAGGATCTCTAAATGTGTTGGTCATCTGTCAACTGCAGAGGATTTCATCTCTTTAACATGTAACATCTCTTTCAAAAGAAGCAAATGTTTGCTTGATGGTGTGTAGCTAATACCTGTCTGCCTGCAAGCGCCATGTTCTCGTGTGCTGCGTTGCTTCGCCCTGTTGATGCAGATGCTGTGGGTGTTTTCTCTGCTGCTGTTCCTGCTGGATTTCATTCCAGCATGGTGGAACTGTGGCACTGAACCTTGGCAGAAGATTTTCAAACTGTGTCAAGTCATGGAGGGCTGCCAATACATCCACAGTTAGCTGCTCATTCAGGAGAAGATTTTCTGAAACAGAAATATCTAGAATGGCCAACATGTGCGAAATCTGAAGACGTGGAATGTCTGGATGAACACTACTAGTCAGAGCCAATTCACACATATTCCACCTGAAAAATAGTAATTTTTATTTCAAGATCAACATTGCTTTCAGAAACAAAAATATCTTCAGAAGTTGGCCTTGTAGCATCTGTGCTTCAGCTGAGATCCTTCAGCTCCACGATCATGCCTTTCATGACTATTGACAGAGGCATGTACCAAAAGGAGTAAAGGACTAAACATCTCGATAACTAGATAAGTTCATAAATATAAAACAGATAAGAAGAAATAGGTGCCAGAATAAGATCAACTGGCTTTAATGTAGACATAAACCACAAGATCAAACAAATTCATTGGCATACCTCGCTTTGTGCTATTCTTTTGATCAATCGAAGAAGCAGAACCACAAGCCCCAGAATCGCTCTCATCAACCGCAAAACTGTTTAAACAAACATGTCCACCATCCAACTCATCCAGGTGCCTCTGCTTCGGCCCAACAATGAAGAACCGAAGTCGTCCGTCACGCGTCGATGCACAGAGGCGATCGATACTCGAGCAGTAAGTTGTTGAGATGTACGCTTCCTCACTTGTAGCTTTTATTACAGCCAGAACTGAAAGATCACTTAAGTTCAGGATTTTTATATCGCCTGAGTAAGTTGTTATGACAACTGCGCCACACAACCCTTCTGCTCTGGAGCCCAAAGGATTTTCAAATGTAGCATCGTCGTCGTCGTCATCATCGCTTTGAAGACAAACTTCCGGCGGAAGCAAAGTTGCTGTCATAACAGCATCATCAAGGTCATCAAACTGAAGAACAGACACAGGATCGACATTCAGCTGAGTCACATTAGACTCCACGACAACTTGATAGATTAACACACAGCTTCGACCTTCACCAGGATTTACTGAACCAGCAAAGCAACTCATGTCCTCTCTTGTTGCAACTGGAGACGTAATCACAATGATATGACTCTTGTTATGTAATGGAACTATACATCGCACAAACTGAGTAGACTCAACCTCTGGTGGCAGCGGTATACACTGTACAACGTTGCCAGCGGACATCAAGGACCCAGAGCGACATACTGCATCCGTAATCTCGGTCTCCTTCACTTTACACTCCTTCGACTGATGAAAATTACTCCCAAAAACTTTGTAGGTGTTTCCTGGAATAGAGTCGTACGTTAGGTTGATGATCTTAGGTGCAGTGGGTGACACTGGTCCAGAAACACCGATTATCTGGATGTCCTGGTCGTCATCACTCATCTCGACATCTTTTATCGAGTAGACAGACTGAATTGCTGAACTAAGGCCGTCGCTGAATTCTGGTTTCGTGACCTGAGTACCCTGGAATGTCGTCGGTTCATTCTTTAGTTCTCGTACGGTCACTGAAGGTGCAACAGCAGCCGAAACGTCATAGATCACAAGACACGGAATGAAATGATGAGTGTGCATAGCCCCATTTTCACTTGGAGCGGTGAGGCTTGCATCACATGCAGACCCTTCCTGGTTATTGACCACAGTGGAACAGATGATCTGAACGGGTGGTGTTTCTCCACTTATGGCCTGATTTAACTGGTTTAAAACCTGAACTTCACTGAATTTTGATCGATCTGTCTGCCATGTCGTTACTGATGTTGCTGGTGGTTGGTCTTTTGCTGGAGAGTTGACTTGAATGAAAATTCCAGCAACAAGAGAAGGATGAACATCAGCCAAATCCTGGGTAGTTCTGGGCACAGGAACTCCAACGTGATTTGCTCCCTGTTCTGACGGAGCTCCAACAATCACACTCAGAGCTGTTACCTTCAGGGAAGATGCTGTCAACAATTCAAACAGTGAAAAAACACCATAAATGGATGTCCATTGATTTAAAAATGCCTACATACTCATTATCTACTAAAAGCTTCTGCTTCTGGGACATTTACAAAACAAGCTAGTACAAGAATTCAAAACACATGACAAATTAACTAGAAACATTCGAGTGCATGTACTGCTCAATTCACAAATGATATACTTTGTCCACTGTCCAGCAGGACTAGGCAATGTAGGCATGCTACAGTGAAAGAATGATCAGTACTGAACTAAGCTAAACAGGCATCAAATGGTCAAACAAATTCAAATTCAGTGAGCCAGAATGAATTGCAAATAATCTTTGGCACTTTTGACTTCTGTTACTTTTGCAGTCAACAGTGCAGTTTCATCATTTTAATGTAAACTCTTTCGGAATTACTTTATTTCCATACACTCAAATAAGTTTAACATAAATTAACCTCCCATTTTTGAAAACTGTGCTGTACAAACATAATGCACATGAGTATATTTTCCATGCTTTGCTCATAAATACAAGGAAAAAGTTAATCTGTTATGCTCCCTCATGCATGCCCACAACCGCATGCACTCACCATACACAAAATGACTGCCAGTTTCACCTCATTTGGCTGGATAGTAATTCACACACGGTTTTATTTAAGATCTCCTAGTCTCTGTCACTTTCACATTTTCAAATCATAGCCATAAGGACTGGAACCAATCAATATAAAAGACCAGATCACTTTGGTCAGCAGAAAGAAGTATCATACTGACCGGTTCTGTGACCTGCCAATGAAGCAGTCTCTTCTGGAGGGACTTGCAGTTCTGATGATTCCTTTGACGTCGTAGCAACTTGATGGTTAGGGTTCTCCGCCAGGCTGGCTGTAGCAGATGAGGAGGATTGATCACTTCAATCAAAACACATCACCAACCAATTAACAACATAGTCATACACCAGAACATCCTTATAACAGGTCTTCACAAGCCACATCATCTACTGACTTATAAAGAGGCTTTCAAAATGAGGTCCATTCTAATGCTGGACTATATCTTGGATCCACGTCCATGGCCGTTATACAAGAATTTGTGTCATAACACAGCGTGTTATGTAGAAAGTATACCCAACTATTCAAAACACTAAAACTACTATGAAACGTAACTTCTACCAATTACTAACGGCCTAAACTGTCACCTATATAGTAACCTTAAAATAAAAGATCATTTGCAAATATGCATAAACACATAATTGAAATATCTACCATTCTCACTTGCTAAGTTGGTCCAAGTCAGGCACAGAATTATTTACGGCTAGCAATCACTCTGAACCACTATCTAAAGAACTGAATGAATACGAAACAATATATTACAGCTCACCTTAATTTATCTTGAGCATCCTTTTCTTTAGCAGCTGTGATGGCTGATTGTAATGTTGCTTGAGAACCAATTGCTCCAAGTTTACTAGTGATAACTGGATTCTGGAGCTCCACCTCAAAGGTTACATGTTTCTGGGAAAACAATAAAAAATCAAACTCAGTTACAGGAAGCTTTGAAAATATTTATAAATCAAACTCAGTTAAAGGAAGCTCTGAAAATATTTATAAATCAAACTCAGTTAAAGGAAGCTCTGAAAATATTTATAAATCAAACTCAGTTAAAGGAAGCTCTGAAAATATTTATAAATCAAACTCAGTTAAAGGAAGCTCTGAAAATATTTATAAATCAAACTCAGTTAAAGGAAGCTCTGAAAATATTTATAAATCAAACTCAGTTACAGGAAGCTCTGAAAATATTTATAAATGGAGTTGTTTAGCATCTACGAAACAAACTCATCATTTGCAGCCAAAACAGCAGAGATTTTTAAAACACAAGTAGATCTTAAACTTTTCAAGCCTGCTGTACAAAATATGCCACAAGAATCAAAATAACTTGGTATTTTATTAAAGAGTTCCAGAACAAAATTCCAAGAGAGCTCAAAAGTACATATCAGTTAACGTAACCCTCCTGTGGAAGAGCTTTAATATGAAAGCAATAAAACAATGATTTACATGGAACTGTTCAAATCAGTATAAGGAGAAAACTTCTACTTGTAATCAGAACCAGAAATTAAAATGGCCACAAAAATGGATCACTTGGAACACAAAAGATGTAAGTTTACCTTGAGCTGACTTGATGAATTCCAAACAACAATGTTTCCTTTAGAATTAGAGGTAGCAAAGAATTTGGATGATGATGACGTACTTAGACACTCAATCTGAAAAATCATCAGTGAACTTTAGTCTGGAGATCCACAGTTCTAACTAATCAACAGTTCATATGTACACTTGATGTCAACTTTCCAATTAATTTAGGCCTTCAAAAGCACTCTGATTAACTGGTAAATAATATGATAAATAACATACACATATTGGGGAAATCTGAAGTAATCAAAAGAACCACCAGTGTGTTATGAATAACATAAGTGCTTACTTTCTCAGTTTGATCCCAGTGCAGCTGGGCAGGTTCAGTTGCATATGTCACTAAATAATACAATACACAGACCAATTCAAAGACAACATATTCCCAATTACCTATTTTCACGAATAGTAATAAGCACTGAAAAACACATTATATAGCTAAACAAATTCATATGCCAAGCTATCAAGCAGGCAAACTACAGCAATGGCTACATTGCCATATAACCACCCAGTTGCATCTCATGAGGGCTGCAACAGAATATTCCAAATTTTAATTCATGTGATACAAAGTCACTGTAGCTAAGAAAGTACTTTACTGTATGTGCAAATACATTCTGAAGATTAAGATGCTCATAACTGGGGTGTTTCTGTTCAACTAAATTAAGTGATATTCATCAATCCTAATACATAATTCTTTAAAATGTCTAAACAGCCGCTTCAAACCACAAGAAATGATAAAAAAGAAATCATGAAATTCGTCTGACAATAAATACCTGATACTGGAACGTTTTGAGTAAATTCACCCTTCACAAAAGGACACTGTGGAGAATGCCTCTCATGCTCAGACCTAAACATTCACAAAATTCACTTTTAAAAGAAATAATGTTTTAAGGAGAAGCCAATGTATTTAAAAGCTAAAAGTAACAGAAAACAAAATCAGCAAATTTGAGCAAGCCTCCTTCTAGCATAATTTTATGTGACACATGGCTCATTTTTTTTAGAGAAAGTCACATAATTATGTTCTGCACTGTAATTGATATAGTAATAACAATTACATTGATAGCAATTCACAGTTAGGTGCTATAGAAAATTGTCACAGCCATTTTCAGTTTATGACCATAATGATAGTCACAGATTAGGACAAGAAAGGTTAACGGAGAAATACAATGAACCTGAAGTAGACAAAACAGAGGATGTCACTAAACAAAGCAATAAGCAAACGATTATATGTACGATGAGTCGATGACTAACCAAGGCTCATCAGTTGGTTCCCAACAGACAAGGCACACATTGCAGGTAAAGCACATGGCACGATCGTCTCCTGTTGTACTTGGCTGATAATAAAAGCCCGCTTGTGCCATTGGCTCAGGTAAAGCCCACCTTCAGACAAAATATCAGCCAAACACATAAGCAAAATACTAATAATGCTGCAACTGTCAAAAACACTTAATCACCCAACAGGCAGTTTAAAAAACTTTCCCTTGAAGCAGCTATTCTGACGCTGGCACTTCAAGCAGGTGTCGGCTATTGTTCACATGCCTCGTTCACTTTAACAAGAAAACTGTCATCTGCACATAGCTCATTAATACTGGTTATATCAACTCTTTGCATGCTGGATATTTTTATCCCTTGTTATGGGGGGGGGGAAGGGGTTCCAATTTACCCCTTAAGAGCAAGTACATTATCTTTTATCAAACACTGAAGATAGAATTGAAGAGTAGGAATGACATTTCGTTAGAAATGAAGTTTAAACAAGCCGATGTTATCGAATTATTTGTATATGATTTAAATTTTTAAATATCACGTGCAATACATGTATCATCACATTGTCGTTCTATGTTCTGCTGATGTTTTTACATAAGTATTAGTTACTATTAAATTATAATTTAAATAAATACAAGTTATTAATATTATATTTCTTCAATCACTAATAGGCCATCTTTAACACTTTAACGACGAGCTGCATTGGTTTCCCAGTCGCTTTTAGTACGTGCATGTCATTAAATAGTTAAACCTATAGAACCCAGTAACTGTCTTGTCATTACTGGTTTGGTATGTAAACAACTTTTGAATGCAACATTGCCTCTTTCAACACTCAATTCACAATCTGGGTCGTATACAAATCGCCAATGGTCATTGATATTAGGTTAGGAGCAGTCAACTCCAACAAGCAGAGACTAAAGAAGTGGTAGTGCCATTTAGGTGACAAAATTCAAAATTATCTGTAACTTTTTGTGTGGCACAACAAATCTCAAGACAGGTATCTCAAAATAAAACTGTCATCCAGTAACCATTGAAGAGGCACTTTTTTACAATTCAATGAAGCAGAAGTGATAAATATGTACGTGTCCACCTTGTTAACATACAGGCATCATAAGCTAAGCACTTGGGGTGCCATTTGCTACTCAGTCATTAGTGTCACAATTATGTTGAGTTATGTTCCAAGCAATTATCATTGTAAAACTAAAAAATTTATCACGTACAAACGAATCTGTTTTGGTGCATTTTTTAGCCCGCCTTTATCAGAGGCTGACAAAAATAACAGTGTTCACCGGCATTGCTTTCTCAATCACTTAATAAGTTCCTTAAATGGTTAGTATGAACACTAGTTACAGTACTGTTGGTTTTACCCATAAATGGGTCAAATCCTTCAAAATTAACTCTTCTTCTGACTTCAATTCACCAAAATCATTTGCCAAATTTTGTTTTCATTTGCCATTGTGGTCATAAAAACTAAACAGCTCACCAATTTTAAGTTCTAATATCTCCATAAATATCCCTCATAAAAATAAATAACCAATGGGAAACTGCAGCTTATAAATCACTCTAATGAATGCTTAACTTATTTACGTAGAACAAAAGTTGGTTACCTAACCTCCAACCACTTCAGACAGCACAGCTATAATGTTGCAGCTAGTGTTGTGAGGCATTGTCCGGAAAATGTCATATTTTTCCGGAAAATTTCAGTGTATGTTTCCGGAAAATT
Organism: Aporrectodea caliginosa; assembly: GCA_020284085.1. Taxonomy (NCBI): domain Eukaryota; kingdom Metazoa; phylum Annelida; class Clitellata; order Crassiclitellata; family Lumbricidae; genus Aporrectodea; species Aporrectodea caliginosa. The sequence continues at coordinate 329,811 of JACEVL010001027.1, forward strand.
TCCAATAATTTTCCATCAATAGAAAACTACTAAATAACAATTTAAATTTAATAATTTTAAACATCACTCACTCTAAGCTATCTTATGTAGGTATAACTGATACTTTTATTCAATAGAGGGCACTGTTAGTGCTTACTGTTCAGTGTGTTCACAAGGCTCAACAATGACAATACATTTAAGAATTAATTGCAGTTAAACTTCACTGTTAATTTAGAAGAAAAAAATTTGATTTAGTCTCCTTAATATTTTTTAGTTATGAAAACATGAGACAAAAACAGCAATTGCGCCTCGTGAATAAGCTGGTGCCCTGCGCTTAGTGGCGCTTTCGAAGTTTGGAGATTACGATTACGAGTCTACTATAGACACCACTTTAATACTGCAACAGAATAATTCTTATCAGGCCTATTACACTATTATTTTATGGACGATCATCGTCGATATGACGGCATCGTTAAATAAACATATTTACTACTATTATTTTATGTTTTGAAATATAATGTTATTGGCATTGCCATTGAAGTCTGAGTCTGAGACCAATATATTTTGAAATCTGTTTAATGTTTATTTTAATTCCTTTAAGGTGAATGTTGCCTGCATTGACAGAAATACTGTAAATAAAAGAAACTTTAAAAAAACAGAAATTTTCTAATGTTGTCTCAAACTAAAAATCTGACATTATGAATTAAATGTATTTTTCCGGTTGTGCGAAAATTTCAGGAAAATTTCCCGAAAATTTTCCGCAAAATATTTTTCCGGAAAAGCTACATCACTAGTTGCAGCTGTGGTGCACACATAAAGTTTAGGATGTTGTAATTTTGCACCTATGGTATGCAAAAGGGTTGACATCTGCAATGTCTGCATCTACATTAGTGGAGTCAATCTGTAACTGTTCTGTATTTTTTTTGTGCATTTTGGCTGATATATGGGCACCTGTCAAAAGCCTATGGTATGCAAAAGGGTTGACATCTGCAATGTCTGCATCTACATTAGTGGAGTCAATCTGTAACTGTTCTGGATTTTGTGCATTTTGGCTGATATATGGGCACCTGTCAAAAGCCTGATCACGCACATTTACCAAAACAATGATTGATCAATTCTCAGCGAATAACAGAAATCAATGCAACACAGAGCATATTACAAAGCAATTTCCTCATGGAATTACAATTACATTATTACAATGAGCAGAAGACTGTCTTGATAGTTATCTTATTTGAATTTAAGCTTTCACAGACTACTCCATCAGTTAAAAAATTTTAAATTTACTGTTAAGCTTTCACTCCAATCATGTCAAACATAAAAATATGGAGCTAACTTGTAGTTGAGATGAGGCCATTTGGCAAAGGTTTCCAGACGTGCTGCTTCACTGTACATGAGTGCTCGGTCAGCTGTCCCTGCACTAAGCATTTGGTTTGAATCAGACTGAGCACTGATAAGTAAATAGTTCAGGCGGTCAAGGAGTGCCGAGACAACAGGAAGTGCTGGCACCTTCTGCTGGAGGCGTTTCACTTCAGTCAGAAGACTACTGAAAACCGTCTTCAGTGCCGTGTGTGACATCTTGAGGCACACTGTTGACCACTAATGCAACACAAAGCCAAACATAAGCAAATATAATGCAAGGTAATGACTTCTTTACTATGAACCTCTTTCAATATAGAGCTTTAAAAAACACAGCCAGCTGCTCTTGAACATTTCCAGAGACACATAGAAACAATGAGATACAATGGTAAAAACTCATGCATTTCCAGTGGACCACAAAGCCCTAAGAAAACTAAACTTCTAAATGGCCATCACTTACTTCCAGCTACTTGGTTAGCACATCAATTCCCCATCCATAAGTTCCATAACCATTCCCATCCTCAAAGACAAGTAGATATTTTATGGTCATTTGACTTTCAAGTTACAGAAAACAAACTTTGTTGTCTTTTAAAAACTCATGCATGTAGCTTCTTCTTTTGGTTCTCTGCCTTGCTAGGCAGGTTCGTACGTCCAATTTTGCCATTCATCACGTTTTCTGGCTCTTTCCTTCAGTTTGCTGTAATCTTCCTCCATCATCCAGTCCAACAACATCATTCTCGGTCTTCTTCCCCTCCATTCTTCCCTCAATTATAAATCTTAGTATGCATGTATATGAAAATTATATTTAATTTCAAGAATAGTCTGTAAATACAGGGTGAACAAGCTCCCATATAATATGCAGGTTATTTGCGTGGATACATGTTAAAATTGTCCACTTCCAACGCTGGGTCATCCAACTATATCCAGTATCCTGAACCAACCTTGGCCAGTTTGTGATTGTGCTTTGCTGCTTCCTGAGCAGCATTTATCTCCTTGTCGAGCAGACGCAAGACATCCATGACATGATCAACTCCTGGCAGATCAGCTCCAAGGAGACACTGATTCAAGTGAATAGCCTACAGAAACAATCACATGACGTCAAACCTATGTGCACCCAGACAACTGTGATTAAGTGCCAGAAGATGTCTTGAATCAAAAACAGTTTGATACTAACACAGAAACTCTTACAATGTATGCACTGTATATGTGGAATGAACAGAAATTTTTAAGGCCCTCAAGACAAGGAATCTGGAACGAAGATGAAAGCAGGCAAAATAGTGGCATTTAATCCATGTTACCAGACTCGAATTTACGGTCATAGTGGAAAAATGCGCTATAAAATCAAACATCCTAGTCTTGCATAGAAAGAAACTGCACACAGCCAAAAAGAATAATAAATAAGAACTGTTGTTGACGTTATTAGCCGGCATAGTTTAAATTTAACATAATATCATTTATTCTACCACATATTTTGACAGTATTTTGCTAAAAATTAATTCTTTATAGTATCATTTGCTTATAACATTACATTACTTCCTGCAAGGATGACACACGATCTCTCATTGTTGTGTCATACGAAATCCAATGGGTGTGTCATTGTTCGAAGGTTGTGTGGTTGACACCCGTTGCACGTTTCGTGCGATCTCCAATAGATAAATTTTGCTTTCTTGGCTTTGCCCCTCGTGTAAAATGATCCCCCAACTTTGCACTTTCAAAATTGTCCCAAAAACTCAACTTATAGGTGAGTATATATGATAACACATTATATTAATTGTTCAGGTTAAGCTTTTTTAAACTTTGTTACACTTCGTCAATCACTGCTTTGTAAATAAACACAGTAATTGACATCAAGGCATTTAATTTTACTTATAATTATGGCTGTCAAATGTCAATAGGTATCCGGAACCTGGGTACCCATTCGAACGAGTGACCTGGGTTAGTAAATTAACACTCAAAACTCGGCCGAAGACATCATGCTTTCAACATAATGCCAATTGCTTAAAAATTGTCTAAAAGCTTAATAACTGGCAGTTGGCTGTCAACTTCTGTGAAGTCAAAGCATGTGTAGTGGAAGCAGTGATGGATCCAAGATAGCTTGCATGGGGCAATGGTATTTCACGAAGAGCACCACGTTGTAGCAGTCCACCACGGACTTGTGTGGTGGATCCTGAGTTTAACCATATCTTATAGCAACAAAGGCTGTTGACGTTGGCAAACCAATATTACGTTGGAGGATTATTTTCCTAAAGTTGCACGTTGGTGACAAAGGTAATCAGCAAAAGTCTAAAAACAAATCATGTACATTCAAATAACTATCTGCATGAAAACCCACAATCAAAACATATTAATAAACACAGAGACGTTGTCTGGATCAAAATTACTTACATCTGGTAGAGGAAGTTCAACACAAACACTGTCATCTTGTTTGGTAACTGGTAGCTGAAGCGCTGATTCCAAAAGAAGCATTCCATTCAGATCGCGTCTAGTTCCAACAGCATAATCACTTGCAAAGACAACACGATCCTGGCTTGATAGGTAGGCACACCTAATAGAGCTTCCTGGATCAGCTAAAACAATGCATAAAAGATAAGGAAGGCATCAAAAGAAACTTATTTATCAAGCAAAGAAACAGATACAAGAATTTTAAAGAAACTTAAGCCTGTAAACACTTCGCAGTCAAATGTTTCTGATATTTTGCAAGTTAAATGTAAATTAAGGTATCTAAAGTTTAGGACTAGTGGTAACTTAGCTGTAGTTTGCAATGGTATTATGGTATTAGTTAACTTATATCACATAACAACAGAATTTTTTATAAACCTTAAAAAATTTACATACTAAGCACATAGTAACTGTATATTATGCTAAAGGGTTGAACCACAAATGTGCAATAAGAGCTACTAATGAGATGACATAAACAGATGATTCTTCAGCATCTTTTGAAAGCTCTCTCAATCACTTCATAATACAAAAGTGCAACACCCAAAGCATCCCATACTGTTTTGGCAAAATACTGCAAATATTACTGCCCTTAAACCATACATACTTGGTTCTAATTAGTAACAGAATGCAGAACTTTTAGACCATCCCAGAACCAGTAAAGTAACTACACAACGCTCTGCCAGGTACGGTGGTGCTAGTTTGTGTTGACACTTGCAAAAACCAGCCTGGCCAACTGGAAAACAATACTTCTGCATGTTGGCAGCTAGCACCGACTTTATAGCCCAGCTATATGTGATCAAATTTCCATGTGCCAGATTTGAATATGGTGACTGCATTCGACACACCTCATAACCATGTCCTACACACTACACACAAACTGTTGCAGTAGTCAAGACTGTTAATCAAGGCACATACTAGGCTCTTCTTGGCTTTGAGTATCAGCGAAAATCAGATACCCTTTTTGCAAAATTAGTTACATTTTCTCACTGCTCCATAGATACAAGTACTGAGGTGCAGTGTTTAAAACTTTTAAAGTCAGAAATAAAAGTTATAAGCATTTCATTACACAATTTAAATGAGAAATAGCACACAAACTAAAATTCAGTAGCACACAAAGAGTTTCAAGGAAGGCAGAAGGTCTTCAAGTTCTGCAGCACCTATTCTGCAGACTGCATACTCTGAAGATTAATACTCTGAAGATTGCATTTTCATCACACTAGGCAACAAAGCAAAGTGCAATGAAAGTTGTCTAGTTAATTGCTTAGGTCAAAGTGTATACCCTTAAAGAGAATGGTGTACAGGTACAGTTAGCTCATAAATCCCAGAACTGTTTCAGTCAATAAAATTGTATTGTAACGTGTAACTGCATTACAGAAACAAAACAATTCTTCTCTGCTGCACCTCAAGTACAGAAGAGCAGAGCAAGACAAGTAACAATTAACAAAATAATGTAGTTAAGCCCATCCCCTTTATTATAAACAGTAATCTTTAAGTTTGAGTCGCCTGCCGCTGATAAACAATGTAGCTGCCTCAAAATTAGATAGAAGAGTTCCTTTCATGTACAACTACATAATGCATAAAAAGGCCATTTTCAAGGTTTCCAAATTGGAGTGAGCTTAGGATCCATTGGCTAAATTATGAGTTCGTTTTACAATGTGTTGTAATATTACGCCTTCCTGCATTTCTGCAGTGCTATCACTTACTTCAACAAGGAAACATATGGCACTTAATTCAGTTTTCACTTTCATAAATATTGTGTTTATTACTCATTACATACGTACTTGGAAGGATTTCTGCTGTACAAGGTCACAACGCTCTATTTTACGCAAGTCTAATGCTTATATGTTATCCGTCTGCAGACGGCCAAAAATTAAAGATGACCGTTTAAACTTAGAAAACATAAACCTAATGAAGGGATTTTTACACCTTGATTTAACCAAACACAAACAATAAAATACAAATAAATAAAAGAATTAAATACAAATATGGCACGCACCGGACAAATCAGAAGAATGGAAAACTGCGCCCGAAGTAACGTCAAGCACATGGACAGTAGCCGCCCTCGTCGTTACTAGGACGACATTTAACGATGGAAGAAAAACCACGTCCTCAACTTGATCCTTAACGGTAAGAATGCCATCCTCGCCAACGAACCAAGATTCGCTCTGCCCCGATTCCGACATTTTCCGAAGAATTCCCGGCGGCCACCCACAACTGTTGGACAGTCGTGTATCTGTAGCTCTCGGGATGACTCGGAATTATTCAGGGACTGTATACAACCGTTTGGTGTTAAACAATTTTGATTCTTCGACTCTTAACGGCGTTGTCTGCGGTCATGGGATTTATGTTTCAGATACGAAAATATGATACAGTTTGCTGGAAAAATCTGATCTTTTAACGCAAGATGACATTACACAGTTTTACTCTTAACGGAGATTTTTTGTCAGCTGCGAGACTTCAGACGAGAACTAACTAAATATCCGACAAAAATAATAATGAAACTGAACATTATATAGCGCAAGACTTAAGGTTCCACAAGCGCGGATCGGATATGAGTAGAATAATTATTCGTTCATGCCTGGAATTTGGATGAGGAGCGGAAAGAACATTTTAGATCGTAGACCAAGCGTTTAATATGTGTCTACTGGGATACATAATGCCTTTGCTGATACCTAGTGTAAATTGAGCATTATTACTTAGAGCCAGAAATTGCTTTGCTCGTACCAGTAGATGAATGGACACATGGATACCAAGGCTGTTAAAGGCTAGGAGTTTTAGTTTTTGTTTTTTTAAACCCAAAATTAAAAAAAACGCAAATTTTGGTTTTTTGATATTTTTTAAATTTAAAAATTATAAATGCCAATATGTCGTCTCTTCAACTCTCTTGGCAATAATTGTTGTATGGTCTTTGTTAACTTCGTTTTATGACATTCTATTTCTACGGATCTAGGCCTACAGTAACTGTTCTAGTTAATTTCATGTAGGCCTATAGGCCTATATGCATATGATTAATTTGAACGGTATTATGCCATTTTTATGAGTTTGATGATCCGAAATAGGAAAATCTCAACAACAACAAAACAAAAACAAAAAAACAAAACCAACTTTTCATTTTGAAAAAAGTTTGGTTTTTTGCACCTCTGATGGAAAGGCCCTACACACATTTAGGAAGCCGATAGGCTAGAGTTTCCGGTCAAGTCGATAGCGTTTCCGTTGAAGTGAATAGAGGTTGCGGTCAAGTCGGTATCGTTTCCAGTCAAGTTGATAGTTTAATCCGGTCAAGTCGATAGAGTTTCCGGTCAAGTCGGCAATGCTAATGCACACTATGATGCATCACGCAATGCAGTTCACTTGACTTGAGTAATAAAACCAGTTTTAGGCTACTCATGACAATCAGTGCGGAAGATACATGTAGTTGCATAGGCCTAGTTGCTGATGTTACTAGTTAAACTTTTCAGTTAATAACTAAACAATATTAGTTAAACTTTTTTTCAACTATAAGCTATTTTTCAGTTAAACTTCATCCTTAACTAACAAAATTAAGTTTAACTACAAATTTTTAACTTTTTAGTTAACTTTTGCCCATTAGGCTAGGCCTACTGGATGTAGGCCTATTGGCGTATTGGAGGTTTAGCTTTAAGCTACGTGCACACATTGTCTTCTTCTACTATATATAACGCAATTATGATTGCTCTCGCTGGTATTGGTTTATTTTTCTTGTTGTTTTAAGTTAGTTGTGCATTACACTGGTATTGGATCCACCAGATGTTAATATTTGTATTACTATAATTATATATAATATATAATGGGAACGATAAAAATGTCCTATGCATTAGCCGATACCCCTCCCCAAGCGATATCACGATATTCAGATAACACGAAACTGAAACTGACACCGAAGTCGATATTCAGAAACCGAACTAAACCGATTATGACCCAAGATAAACCGACAAAACCGAAAAGTCAGAATTTGCCTAATGCAAATATGTAGCCCAAGACATTGAACACATTTTTACATTGAAAGTGTTGATGTTAACTGATGCATGTTTTCTGCTGAAAATAATGACAATGTCCGTCTTTTTGTTGGACTAAAGTAGGCCTATAGGCCCTATGACGCACTATAGTATGCTATACGCGTGGTTCAAGGTAGGCCTACAGCGTCGCGTGCTGTAGCCTACTTAGGTCAGAAGACGTATCCACTCCAATGATGAACCACCAACCATTCAAAGTTTCTAATTGTCTAAGTCGTTAGTTGGTGTTCGGGAATTACAGCCATATCTGTAAAACACTTCATGATGACGCGTGTCACGACTCAGAAGTGTTTTCCCAAGGATCGGCTCGGGGATAAGCCGGTGCCCTGCTCTTTGGTTTCGAGTGGAGCTTTAGAAGCTTGAAGGTTACGATTACGAATAATGTGCTTGTAACTGGCTCATCTTTCAGTCCACAGCACATCGAACGGTTAGCCTATTGCAAAATTTACCAGATGACAATAAAAAAACTAAGATCTAACTTGCCTGGCAAATACTGGTCATCTCTATTACAAGTACTGTAGGCTTAGTCGGCCTAATATTAAGCTAAAGATGACATTTCAGTTCAGTAAGTTACTTCTTTCTGATTGATTCGATGTGTCCTGTACATTTTTGGAACTGATCATAACTATATATCTATATATTTTATATAGAATATATACATACATATATGTATTTGTATAGGTTCTTCTCCTCATCCTCTTTTCCTTTGTCACTTGATAACCAATTCTTTAGTAATCAATTTTATCATGAATTTTTTTATTTTGCAAACTTTAAAGGACAGCTATTGCCCCTATAATATAGTGCCCTAACCAGCAGAGGAAATTGGAGGTTAGTTGTTGGTTGCCAACTAAAAAATGAGGTTCAGCTAGGGCAGAGACAATTCATTCATTCATTCATTACAGAGATTTATATAGCTTCAAGATTATCTACTCAGAGGTGCTTCTGACCCAACCCCAGCTAAAGAGAACAGTCTTGAGGTTCGAGAAGAACGTGGCCGCAAGGGCTCTGCATTAGGAGTATATCCACAGGGAGCCCATGATTTATGGTCGTTTTGTTAGTTGTCTGCAAACAGTGTGTGGCAAATGATCTCATTCTCCAGTCTTCCTACTAATGTTGACTAATGGTATTAGAGTTTCTGTTTCTGATTCTAACAATAGACATGGGACTGCAGTTGCTGCCTTGTGCATTACAAAGCAGCATTAGGCACCAGTACAACGGAGGTTACAAATTAATAATAACAGATAATGAGACAATAGGCCTAAATGCAGGATGACGGCGCCAGTGGTAAAATTGCTCATCCAGGGGTGGCGGATCTCCAATTATAAAACCGAAACCTATAATGGTTAATTTATAACTGATGCACACTATTGCTGTTTGAATAGACATAAAATGTATGAAACATGATGTATAATTGACTATTGTTGTTAGAAACAGTAAGGTGGCGAGTCTTCTCTTTTAGGTTGTGGATAAGTCAGGTGGAGGATCTTCAGCTGAATTTAACCACTGGATGACAGAATATCAACCACTATGTGACAGAGAAAATTCCGGATTGTAACATGGTGCACATCCTATAATGCACTTGCAACACACGGGTTTCAACCACTTCAAAGCTGGTCATTATAAACGACTTTAACCATGCCCTCAACACAATTAATTGCTTTGTCAGGAGAAAGTGGCACTAGCCCTACGGTATGTATAAGAACAGACCAGCAGTCCCTTAAGCTAGCCCTAAGGCAGCCATGGGTAACATTGGGTATGAAGCGTTAGCGACTTAATTTCTTAGCCTCAGCATGTGAGGGCAGTGTACGGCAGTGGCGTAAATGGCCAATCCTCTCCCTCACCGTCTCATCTTCCCACCGACAGTGTACGGTCAGTGTACTCGCTATAGCTGAGTTTGCTAGGGGTGCATGATATGTCTAAATACACGACTAATTGATAATTGCAAATCTTAGATAAATTCTGCATCAGTGAAACATATTTGCACATGTACTATTCATCAAATAATGCCTAGGAGTTAACATATGTGACTTTGGCATTCAATATGTACATCTGATGAGAAATTGTGAATCTAAAGAACAGAAATGAATAAAATAAGGCTGCTGAAACAGCTCAGGTCTCTTTGAACATTCAAAACAACAGAACATTCAAACAACATGGAAAAAAGTTTTTCAACGTCTCCTCATATTGTCTCCAGAGTACACATGCACCTTTCCCTAGACACCTAATTCGATCTTGTCTTGTGAGACAGAACGATGAATGTGTACAATCTGCCAACCACTGCTGCGTTTCAACCAGACAACGGTGTCTTCCGACTGCTGTGTGTGTGGCAGACCAGACCTGACAGAAAGCAATAGAAAAATCTTAGAGAGCATGAAAGAATATTAAAAGGTTGCATGGTGGTCACAAGTGGTTAACTAGACATCTCTGGGTCCAGGGTTTGACTCCAGGTTATGTATCGGTGAATGTATGTATCAAGACTTGATATAATGCCTTTTAAGTACCTTTCAAAAGCACTGCCGTGTAAGTTATGTGCTATTAACATCGACTGCGTTGTCAAACTAACTATGCAGCCATTGTCCTACATGTGAGCAGTACCTCCTTAAATTGATGCACAAACAAAATTTGCTTTACATCATTGACCATCAATTGAAGCTCTAGCGTTTGCTCACCAGTTGGTCGACTCTCCCAGTTCCTGGAATTGTTCAAATCCACTGAAAAATCACCTGCTTCAACTTTCCCATAACCTTTGCATACCTTCTGAGTTACTTGAATTTGACTGGGCTGCTTAAACAGCTTTCGTTGTGAACCATAAAGTCACCATCGATTCATGCCATGTGCATTAGAACATTGCTATATAAGCATTCCGATTACATTATGGTAGTTTCATTAGTACTTTCATACTGTCTTTAATACAAAATAGTCATAGTTGCCCACATGTATATACAGCAGTTATGCTCAAAGAAACTCCTCAGTACCACTCCACAATTGAAACATGTTACCAAAATCAAACTGAATTTTTTTCAATGGTCAATGAAAGGCATATAGGCCGGCAAAGACCAAAATTATATTACAGCAAAGGATGTGTTTTAATTAATGTTTCATAAAGCCCTTGCATTTTCCTATCTATTTTAGAAATAACATTATTCCTTGTACATACCTGTCTATGTACTGTGTGAGTCGAGTGAAGGCGATGCAGGCTGCACTGGCTCCCAACAGATGAACATACGGGTTCAAGACGTACGTGTTGCTCGACTTTGCACTTCTTGAAACAACTGAAATAAAAATTACCTCTTCAAAGTTACACATGTCATGCATTCATAAACTAAACTAAACACATGCATAAATGCCATTTCATGACTTCTATTTTTGCATCAGTCCGTGTGGGTTTCAATAAGTCAACAAATTCTAGTTACCACTTGCACATTGCAAATCAAGCAACCATGTCACATTTCATCTGCAAATAGTGGGTGGTCTGATGATTTTAACGGAGTTGGGTTGTCTGCGCTTAAGTCGATGGCCAGTCAGCCCTCTTCAGAGCCTTTGAGAGGTTCTTAATAGGCTCTGTTCTGTATGAGCATTTAGATATACAATCATACACATCATATGAGTATATATGTCAATTGTCCAAATGTATACATGCACATATGTATATATATATACATGCCCTTTAGACATAGTGTGGTATTCACTATGAGATCACCGCACAATGAAAGTTATTGTGGTTTGTCCAAGGTTTATCACCCTCGGGCTTTCCACTCAAAACTAAAGTCTTGGCTCTTCAAGAACTCTTACGCCAACTCACCTGATCCTGCACTTTCCAATTCTTGACCTAAACGACGCCCACCTTAAAGCTACTCTGCCCCCAGTGACTCGGACCTCCATCGGACTACCCTCTCTGACTTGATGCAGTGCTCGTGAATAAGCTGGTGCCCTGCCCTTGGCTTTTCAATGACGCTTTAGAAGTTTTGAGATTACAATTATGATTATGATTAAAAAGAATCTGAAACACTTCTCCAGTGTAATGCTGTGCATGTATAGATGATGTTACAGCAGTAAATTCCAGAAGATTTGATCCAATATACAGATAGAAAACAGATTATGCCCCAATACCTGTACTGATTCATTATCTTTGTGCCACACAGTGACACAACAGACAAATACCTAATTTATCATTTTTATGAGCCTGAAATTACCTTCTTGCAAGTTTATTGTTATTAGTCGTCTTGTATATATGTATGACTGTATGGTGTGACATGGCAGAAATAATAAGTAAGTAAGACTTATGGTATATATGTATGCACAGTATGTGTGTATGCAAGCATGTATGTACTTCATTATGTATACCATCTGTATGATGCATATGGACATTTACAAAGTACCTTTTTCGAACCTCTGAATCACACATACCTAACTGTGTGATGGCTGTGCCCAACAGAGTTTAACAGTGCATCGTATGATAAGATGAAGACATTTTGAGATCCATCAAACACAACTCTGTGTGTGGGAGAAAGAAAGCTGGCCACCCACCATCATGTGCCGATGTTAAGAAAATAAAGTCATTAAGCTTTATTGCTGACTCTCAAGGCTTGCTCAAAGAGTTGCTCTTCTTCTAATGCCTCATGCAGAGTGATATCATAGTTTACTTTCTCATGGTTTCAGTCACTTACCATTGTCAAAGAAGAACTTGTGAAAGTCAAGGCCTTCCACCATGTTGCCACACGTACCAGGCATGAAGCAGGTAATACCTGGATCAACCAGTCGCCTAAAACAAAGTAACTGCAATTAGAAATCCATGTAGCACCGTTTCAACAAAACCTAGTTAGTGCACTCTTTATGCTAGCCTAAATGAAGGTAATCATCATTAAGAATATAAATTTCATCAGTAAGCAATCCAAAGCACAGATAACTAGAAGAGTCGCCAATGGCAGGCTCACGTATACACATGGAACCTAACAAATGGATTACTACTATTGAGAGTTGAGAGATGACACTAAGTTCAGAATTCCTGGACCAAATTGGGTTGATAGTACAGAGTGACAACATGATGTCACCTGAACCCCTAAACAGTGCCACATCAATGTTAGCATAATGCAGAAGACATCGAACGATGGTCACTTCTAAGCAAAACTCGCATTCCAACTCACAATCCATTGAACAGAGTCATGCAGTAAAGATCTGCAAGGACTCCGAGTCTGGAAGATGAACTATGATGACTCTTACAAATGCGCTCCATAAAGTCCCAGATACATACATATATACATATAATAACATACATATCATACATAACATATATAAATGTATATTAAATATATATGAAGGGGAGGGGAAAGCTATTTAAAACAGATCAGATTTGAGTCGTGACAACATCACAAAACCAGCAGAGTTGCCAGAATCCAGAAGCAAATTCCAAAGCCAAGGGCCAAAGACAGAAAAATAGTGAGAAAACCCAGTACTGTTTGGGCTCAGGGTAAAAAAATAGCATTCATGAAAACATAACATCAGATAATTATTTACGTGAAAGCCTCAAAATCTCCGACAGTGCAGTATGCAATCCACTGTTCTGTTAAACGGATTATTTCCATACGAACACCTGAAATAGAAATAAAGAAATTTAAAGACATCCATAAACAGACAAATAAACACAGGATAAACCACTTCTCATCCTTCTCCACAGCATCACTTAAATCACCTGGACCAGTTAAATCCATGCATTTTGTGATATCAAGAAAAAAGAAAGTAAAGAGCAAATTAACGGATTTGGCATAAATTCAGTTTTATTTTTGAAGATCATGTATACAGGGCCAACAGTAAAATCATAATCTGAATTAGTAAAGAAATGCAGTGTAAGCACAGGTGAAGGACAAAGATGGCAAATGAGGAAGCTCCATGCAAAGTTTGAAAAGGAAACAGGCAATGCTCCTCTGTCTTGCATCAATAAACTGAAAATAATAAATCAATTCATTTAATTTAAAATTACTTACCTGGATGAGACTTATGCAACTTGTGCAGGGATGAAATACTGTTTAATATTTTCCACAATTTACATGTTCTATTTCTTCAACTAGTACATGCTTACAGCAATTATGAACCCAAAGCAGCAATAAAATATAAATGATCATCACCTTTTTCACTGTAGTTTCGAGCCATCATCCAAGTTTATTATTTAACAGTAGTCACAAATTTCACCAATATTCTTGAAACGGTCATACACTACAGGCACACAACCCTTCGAAAGCGTAAATTATCTTCAAGGGTTGCCCTGGCAACATGACGTCATATATAATTATCATTAGTAAATCTATTGCATTATCCTGAACAGAAGTTAGCTCTGTTGCCAATGACAACGTATTATTCAATTGTTTTTAAACTGATGCAGAAGGGACATCCAAAATACACAAACATTTAAACACATAAAATATTATAGAGGCTTCATAAATATATAACATAATTAATGAATAATATAAAATTTTACTAAATACTGTATAATTAAATATGAAACAATTAAAGTGTATGTATTACATCCCAATTTAATTTAAAATAAATAACAGCTGGTACCTACATAATTTTTATGCCTTTTCCATACTTTATTATTGCCAAAATAATTATTCAAAGAATGAATAACTTAAAATAATCATACATGAATGAAGATGTAGTTTTATAGTGGCCATAAAATATATCAGATTAGGAATAGTAATGATTTAGATGAGATTACATAATCACGGAGTTACCTGACTAGCCACACACAAGGTTGACATTTAAAAACTGTTACTGTACATTAACAGTATCTATACTCACTGTCAATTGTGCCTACATCCAGTTTTTCTGAAATAAAAAGCCAAGCTTTATGCGAACAACATAGAACCATTTTATCAACCTCAAAACCTGTCTTCAGCCTAAAGGTAGCATTGTTTTGCAATTCCAGCATTGATATATATATATATATATATATATATATATATATATATATATATATATATATATATATATATATGGTCCATCATTGATTTATATCCTGAGTGCTTTTTTGCTATTAGCGTCGTTGTCATTACAAGCTGTCTGTTCTGTTAGTAGTTCAGTTAAGATTGTTTCAATTATAACATGTAAATGTACAGCGCAGTGCGTTTGTCAGGCGCAAAAGATATTATTATATCCAGAGGATTTTGTCATTTCAAAATCTGTGAATATTCATAATGTTTATAATTAATAAAGCAGTTGACCTGTCCGCCCTATGTACTCCTTTGTACTCAATCTATAAAGCCGTTTCTATGTGCAATGTTCTTTTCACATTGTAGCCTTTTTCAGCTGTCATATCCAGCGTGGAAGTTTAAGCTATTGCACTGTGCGTTGTCTTATTTTACTTAGAAATGTAATGTAAATCTTTGAAAATTTGTCATCGCCCACAAAAGCCACGTCAGGGAGACCAGCTTATTCAAATCAAGTCCGCAATAGCCAAACTCCTCTGTTCGTTTCAGTGCCAGGTCAAAATCCGGGTAGGTCAAGCCGAGGAGACAGCATGGTGCATGGTAGTAGGTGTATTATGAAAGATTAGATGCCTGTGTGAATGTTTCTTTATGTCTTTATGTGTGACTATATGTGATGCTGCATAAAAGATGCTGAACCTCTGCTGCTGTTGCTACATTCAGCTTCTTCGTTAGCTGCGCTGCCGTCGACCAGTTGCTTGATTCCACCGTTCTTCTTCACAATTATACTCCTTCCTGCTACGATAGGAAAACAAACCATTTAAGATTCCAAACATGATTTTATTTAGTATTGATTTTATTGATGTTGTATGTTAGAACATTGCATCATACATTTTCAGTCAACTCACCATCATCAGAGATCTCCCCTGATCTCTGTCTTCTAATTCCGAAACAGGCTAAATACCATTTCCTCTCAACTGGAAGACTCTTGTCTATTGTCAGGGCTGTGTGTTCTGGACACTTTAGAGTTGAAATCTTTTTTCAGTTACTTGAAGGTACTTACATGGAGGCACTGTATTAAAATGTCATGATGCATACATATACACATAATAGCAGTTGTCCTATAAAAATCAGGTACCAAGTATTGCATTCTCTGATATGATACCACATTGCAGTGAAACAACTGGGTACTAGCAAAGATAATAAACACCAACTGGCTTTCATGATACGCTTTCTTTAGGACTAATATAATCAATGCCTGCTATTATCCCAATGACATCCTAGCCTAACTGAGTGGGTTTTGGCTGAATGTTAGATTCACATTTCGGTGTGACCTTGCGCCCGTTACAAATTTATTTAATAATAATAATAATAGTATTAACATGCGGTCAGTTACAGATGCAACAGAAGCAACACGCTAAGAAGATTAAAGTGCATTACAGTTGGTCTCAGATTCTATTCAACAATATTGCTTCAAAGAAATTGCTACTGTAGCCCTAGTTCTGTGGATACTCAAATGAATGCTCTGCCTGCAAAAATTTAACTAAACTATTTGAACTAATAATAACATTATTGATTATAATAGCAATAATAATGCTGTTACTACATAACTACGATGATGATGATGATGATGACCACCACCACCACTATGACCACCATCACCACCATCACCACTACCACCACAACCATTATTAGCATCATCACCACCACTATTTTACAATTATACTTTTACATGTTAATTATAATAGAAATAATAACTTATAATTTCTACGTTGCCAGAGTCTAATACACAAGGCACTAATTGTGCATTAATTCAAAGTTGAAAGTCAGGTCAATTCTCACAAGGTCAGTCTCAGCAGACCAAGAGACTGAGACACCAAGACCAAGAGGACCGAGACCTAGAGACTGACACCAAGAGACTCAGACCAAGATCACGAGACCAAGATCACGAGACCAAGATCACGAGACCAAGAGACCGAGACCAAGAGACTGAGACCGAGACCAAGAGATTCAGACCAAGAGACTCAGACCAAGAGACTCAGACCAAGAGACTCAGACCAAGAGACCGAGACCAAGATCAAGAGACCAAGACCAAGAGACCGAGACCAAGAGACCGAGACCAAGAGACCGAGACCAAGAGACCGAGACCAAGACCAGAGAGACAGTCAATGGTGGATAAACTTGCTGAAAGGGACATACCAATTGGGTTGAGAAAGAAAGACATTAGACCAAGACGAGACAGACACTGAAACCAAGAGACCGAGACCAAGAGAATCAGACCAAGAGACCGAGACCAAGAGACTCAGACCAAGAGAATCAGACCAAGAGACCGAGACCAAGAGACCGAGACCAAGAGACCGAGACTAAGAGACCGAGACCACGAGACTCAGACCAAGAGACTCAGACCGAGACCAAGACCAAGACCAAGAGACCGAGACCAAGACACTGAAACCAAGAGACCGAGACCAAGAGATTCAGACCAAGAGACTCAGACCAAGAGACTCAGACCGAGACCAAGATCAAGACAAAGAGACCAAGACCAAGAGACCGAGACCAAGACCAAGAGACCGAGACCAAGACCAAGAGACTCAGACCAAGAGACTCAGACCGAGACCAAGACCAAGAGACCGAGACCAAGACCAAGAGACTCAGACCAAGAGACTCAGACCGAGACCAAGACCAAGAGACCGAGACCAAGACCAAGAGACTCAGACCAAGAGACTCAGACCGAGACCAAGACCAAGAGACCGAAACCAAGAGACCGAGACCAAGAGATTCAGACCAAGAGACTCGGACCAAGAGACAGTCAATGGTGGATAAACCTGCTGAAAGGGACAAGTATTGGGTTGAGAAAGAAACACATTAGAAAGACATCAATGAAAGGACCAAGTGATGAGTTGTGGGCAGAGAAATCTAAAGTCTTGAACCAACAAGTGAAATGGCTCAGAACAGTTCCAACTTTGTGGAGAACCAGAGTAAGACTCTCACAGGACTTAGCTTAATAGTGGTGAGTCTGGGGCACATGGGCAAATTTAATATTATTTCAGTTTAATCAACCATAGACACACTAACTTGAAGCAAAATTTCTGTTAGCCAGCATCGTTGTAAGAATTGCTCCCTGGAATAAAAAGGAAAATAATATTAGGAGACTGATTGTGGTCATACTTTATACTGTTGCAAAGTAATTTATAATTCCTAGTAAATGATAAAAAAATGCTGTACTTTCATGTTACTCAATCAGCTATCGACAATGACAAGCCTTTTAGCCTTTCACATTTACTCATATATCAACTCTCAAAATATATCTCTAACAAGCTATTTGCCTATCTGACTAACTTAGCCATCAACCTACAATCTTCAGCCTCCCAACTACCCATTAGCAAACGCCTTCAATGTCCACTGACAACTTAGCCTGGCATCAATGTAAACCAATTCAAAACATAATTACAGTATCACCCTTGTGCAATGTACAAGGAAATACATATATCCTGTATCCAGGTCCAAATTGCTTGGAATCATTTAAATGGACACATTAACCACCCACCATTCATTCATTCATTCATTCATTCATTCATTCATTCAGAGCATTTATATAGCGCCTCTTCGGGAAGCTACTCAGAAGCGCTCCTGGCCCAGCCACGACTAAAGAAAAAGACTTGAGGGACTTGTAGAACCCTGCCGGATGGCTCCCAAGTAAAGAGCGGAGCTTAAGCGGAGGTCATTCCAGATGGAAAGTCCCACAACCGAAAAAGCACGGCGCTGCTTAATAGCCAAGCATGCCCGTGGAACTAGGAGCTCACCCCTCGTCGTAGAACGAAGCGCCCGACGCGCTGCAAGCCTGCAACGTCGGACACTGGGCGGCAAAGATCACGCAAGGAAGATGGAGCACAGCCAAGAACGCAGCGAGAAACCACAGCAGTGCGGTATGAGATCCGCTGAGAGATAGGCAGCCAGTGCAACACATCACGTATGTATGCAGAGGCAGGAGAGAACTTAGGAAGTCGTCCAATAAGACGAGCAGCCGAGCGTAGAACTCGATCTAGTCGTTCCAGAACCCGAAGAGGAAGGCCAGCAAGTAGGGAGCAACAGTTGTCAATTCGACTGGTAACAAAGGCGTGAACAAGGACCACGACTGCATCGTGAGAGAGAGAGAGAGAGAGAGAGAGAGAGACAGACAGACAGACAGACAGACAGACAGACAGACAGACAGACAGACAGACAGACAGAGAGAGAGAGAGAGAGAGAGAGAGAGAGAGAGAGAGAGAGAGAGAGAGAGAGAGAGAGAGTGAGAGAGAGAGAGAGAGAGACCACTCGAAGCTGACGAAGCTGATAATAACAACTCCGTGCAACCAGGTTCACATGTTGAGACAAAGTAAGCTCAGAGTCAAGAGTAAGTCCCAGATCACGAACTGAGACGGAAAAGGTTATGTGAGGAAAGAGCAACGTAAGTTGGGAAAAGTCGATACCCTGAAGTTGCCTACGGCCACCCAGCCAAATAAGTTGTGTTTTAGAGGGATTTAAGAGTAGCCGATTGGAGGCCATCCAAGAAGAGAGGACATCCATATCAGACACATCTGGCTTACAGTAGCCACCGCATCCGCCGAATGGGTGTGGGTGTAGGCTTGCACATCATCGGCAAATAGTTGGTGCAGAAGCCTCTGAGACGCCAGCAAGGGGCAGACATCAGCAGTATAAAGAACCATACTCAGCTGCTGCATTTGTTGGATTAATACTGTAGTCAAATCTACTAAAACCCTAAAAAATGTCTAAATTTGAATACAGTTTAGTAAGCATGAAGTATGACAGTTATAATTTCTTACCTTTTTTTTACCATGCTAAGTATACTTGTGCACTTGCTTGATTTCAGGCAATACAGCTATTGTAGCTACAACAAAGCTTAACTGTCTGGCTCTGCCTAAAAGAAACCTAAATAGGTTTATTGCAAATGGTCTGCCATGAATGAGTAATTATTTGTTAGGAAATCAGGCATTTCATTCGAGAACTAAGGAATTCACTGCCCAGTTCTCTGTCTTTTATCAGATGCTTTAATATCGTTCAGGTCTAACATGGTCTGTTTCAACTTGCCAACTGTAGCTTGACTTCTGGTTCCTCTAAACCAGTGGTTCCCAAACCGTGGCCCGCGGGCCAAAAGTGGCCCGCCAATCCTTTGAATGTGGCCCGCGACAGTCACTCACAAATTTTGAAAAAAATTAAATTACCTTGTTTTCTTGATTTAGGCTTCTGACAATTTTTTGTTAAAGAAATAGTGGAAAAAAAGTAAAAAAGTAACTACTATACATGAGTTTTGCATGGGGCGCGGGAGAGGGGGGCGCAAAATGAGGCTTCTGACGAATTTGTTCACGAAAAAGACGAAAAAGCAAAAAAAAAAAGTCATCAGAAATTTTGGCGAAAGTAAGACAATTTTTTTTAAGGAAATTCTTGCCCCCGGGCGCGCGAACCCCTAGTTACGCCACTGCAACTGAGGACGGCTCCTCAGATCTCTGTGGCCCGCCATGATATTTTAAAAGTAAGACTTTGCCCTCCATCAAAAGAGCTTGGGAACCACTGCTCTAAACCATCTGAATTTGATCAGGATTTGACAATGAATTATAAACAGTTTCACTTGAAGCAAACATTGATTGACACCTTGTGCATTATGATAATGGCACAATAGATACCACTACAGTAGATTAGATTAGATTAGTAAAGTCAGAGATTCTAGCATGTTGGCAATGAGAAGAACGACTGTCATGCAGTTACCTTAAGCTTCCTCCTTGAATTGAATTTCTTCAGACAATCTACTGTTTCCTGACGATGGATGGCAGGAGCCACATTTTGCTAATTTAAAGAAGTCATACATTATCTTAATTAATTAATCATACATGTAAATATTTAATTATTTCTTCTTCATATATTACAGTTCAATACCTAAAATGGGTCTAATATTAACAATTAACAAACAAAAGGTAAAGATAATTCAACTCCACTAAGCAAGAAAGTCTGACTACTGGCACAAAATGTCTCAGTCTCCGAACAAGTATTCACTGTAAACGAAAATTATTAATTTATAGCAGAGTGCACTAAACGGTCTAATGTCAGATAAATTTAAAGAAATGACTCTTGCCAAGTCCAGGACTTCAATTTATCTATTATACGCTTTAAGGGCCAAAGAAACGGAAATGAGCATCTTCCCACATTAATTAAATTAACCTAGTTATTTAACAATACATGCAATTTAAAGCATTCATGACCAATATATTTAAAAAATTTCTGCAAGATTTTGCATCCATTCCATCACAAAAATGATCATCTACACAACATAGAGTAGCACCAGACATACAGATATCCATGGCTGCCTCAGTGCCTCCACTGCAGTTATACGCTTCGCTGGATTCAACACCAACATGCTGTTTATTAGGTTCTTCGCTTCCTGTGTCACCGTATCCCATTCTGGGGAAGGAAACTAAACAACACAAAAGCAGTTCAAACAGACTACACAATACAATACAATACAACTGAATTTGATATCACCCTTCTTCCAAAGGGGTCCCAACGCTCAGAAGTGCACACGCCTCGGTGGCGCAGATGCAATTTTATTGCAGAGCAATTGTGCGCAAAGAACTTGCTCATGGTTCCTACACAATAACCGCCCCGGACGAGAATCGAACCATACTCTTCACGTTACAGGTCAACCGCTCTAACCAGTCGGCCACCACGCCACACACCTGGTAAGAATGTCCCTGCATAAATTCAGTGGTATGGACCGAGCATACCAAGATAGCTCAACTAATTGTACGTGTTACCTAAACAAGTAAAGAAGTAGTTTAAGGAAAGCCAATGAGCCAAAAAGAAGTTAATCTGCTCAAATAACTGAGCCTGAGTCACCATTATAGAGAGTAAAAGGCAATATTCTGATCCAATACTTTTGGAAATTGTTCCATGCATTAATGGAGTATGTTCAGATTAATCCAAGCAAGCTCTGTGCCAATTGAACTCTGTAAACTTTATGTGCAGCATGTACTCACGCATCTGTGCTCAGAGTATAATCCAGAGTCAAGTGGAGCAAGCAGCCTCGATCACAAGTGAACTATGCTATGCTATGATATGCAGGATGCAGCACATTGTTCAAGTACTACAAATATACACTTGTTGTGTTGTTGGCAACAAAATTACGATATGTTTCGTAATCTCCATTCGTTTCCAACATCTGTGTCATGGTCAAATTGATTGCCATTAGCTAGCATACAAAGTTATAGCCAGCTATCCATCATTTTCCCATCTGATAAACAATCCAGAGCTACGCATAAAACAGGGTTATTTACCGCTACTCACCCTAATCTATACACCTACCCGGTACATGTATATCTAGATACATATGGTTACAACCTGGAAGAGAACCTTAGTAGATAATAGATGCATTGATGAATGCGTTGAGCAGTCTACATACATCATAAGCACCAGCCTTGATCAGAGCATATAGTCTGTGCTGATCTTCATCCCAAAATGGTGGATAACCAACCAGCATGATGTACAAAATGATGCCTAAAGACACATAAGAAATCACCAGTAACACTCTTGTGTAACAGTTTCCATTTACCACACATATTGTAATTTCAACAAAACCTCTTTATAAGCCACTCAGAAACCTAAATGGCACTATAGATAGGCAATTATACTCTTGTATATTAATTATAATAGAAATAATAACTTATGATTCCTATGTTCCCAGAGTCTAATACTGATATACATGATATTAATGCAACACCATGTATATAACCAAAATCTTTGACACAAAGGCTGTATCAAGGATACTAGCTAATTTATGAGGAGAAAATATACCCACAAGAGCAGTGCATATTTTAAATGTATAACCTGGGACAAATGTCCCAGTAGTTTTAGGATTTGTCCAAGTAGTTTTGGTGATGAGGTTTCCAATAACAGAAGTAGAGTAGCAGACTTTGTCCCAGTAGTCCAACTCCGTTAAAATATGCACTGCACAAGAGCCAGAATGTAGAGTTACTTTCCGTGCAATAAGAGTCAAAATTTAGAGTGGACAAGACAGCAGAGCCGGTATGATGCTAAGGCTGAACACATTTTGTAGGGTGTTATGAATGGGTTGGAAGGACAGGTACAGGATTACCCTATTTTTAGGTACAGGATTACCCTATGATCAGGTACAGTATGAGCATATTTTCATGTGCAGGATGAGCCTATTTTCAGGTACAGGATGAGCATATGAGCCTATTTTCAGGTACAGGATATATTTTCAGGTGTTGGATGAGGTGAGCCAGGATGAGCCTATTTTCAGGTGCAGGATGAGCTCTTTTGGCAGTCTTGTTCCATTAAGCTGGTGTGAAAGAGACTAAAGAACAATTACATGTAAGTGGAATTCTTCAAGAGGTTCTTTACATGACACAATATAAATGTCTATTTGCATTACATTATATGACAAATTGTAGACAAAAGAAGTGAATCAAAGACAGAAAAGAACCACGAAATATGGCTAACGAAAAGGCAGATGACTACAAGATATTATCTAGACTTACTGTGTAGCCTAACATGGTGTGCCAATACAAATTTAAAAAAATACAACTGTATTTGTTATTGTCCTTCCCCCCGCACCCCTCCCCAAAGCTCAGAAGCTCATACAGGACAGTGGTGTATGAATGCCTTGCTCAAGGTACTCACACAGCTGCCATGTTGGGGGAGGTCAAACCCTCATTTGCTGCATTACAAGTCGAGAGCTCTAACCATTTGGCTGCCATGCCCGAAATCAGCAAACATGCACCAAGGATTTTTTCGTCATCAAACTAGTCCTTCAAAATTTGCCAATGTTGCTCAAATTGTAACTTATTGCTAGAAATGTATAAAGACATTCCTACCACATGCCCAGATATCAACTGGTTTTCCATAAGGATCCTTATGGAGGACTTCAGGTGAAAGATAGCCAGGTGTTCCTGCAAATCCTGAATACAACAAAAACATACGAAACTGTGGGTTTGTATTACGGCCTATTCTCACAGCAATTATCGCATGCACCTGTGCGTCACTTTATAGTTTGTATTGCTGGGTCTCAAGTGTAACTGGCATCTAATTGGTACCTAATGGTGGTGGTGGTCGTGGTGGTGGTCGTGGTGGTGGTCATGGTGCAGTTAATACGGCAGATGGAAACTCAAGGTGCATGCCTCTGAAACTAAGACACTGAGTGTCCCTTCTGTGAGTCAGCCTCATCATTTGTAATAATTACTGTAGGCTTGCATGAAAAGTCCACCTTAGGCAATGCTATAAATAGTCTACCTGGTAATAACAATCTTGCTGCAATGGCCATTTCTGTAACACAGTCTCATTCTAGTGGTTAATTAATTACCGTAACAAGAAATGGTTTTATCAGAGAAAGGCATGGAATTTCCCTTACCAAACCAAGCCTGGTTTTCTCCTTGAACTTCAATTGCCAAGCCGAAGTCAGCCAGTTTGACGGCTGCTCCTTTGGCCCGGCTCACCAGCAGCAGGTTCTCTGGCTGATTGACAGAAACATTCACAGTTGAATTCACTTCAATTCAGAGCAATAAAGAGTTCCACATTGATGCTTTGAAACAATATTTAAAAACCGCAGCTGATCACAACGTAAGACAGTATCAGCAAGCATGTCTTGAGATTGTTGGTTTGTTTATGTGTGCTTGTGTTTATCTCGTACAACAAATAACCAAACTTCCTGAACATAACATCTACATTCATTGTCTGCTAATTGATGTTTCAAAAACATTCGACTCCATCAACTACCTCATTCTCCTCCAGAAACTGAAAGCTCTCAATATTCCTCCTAACATCTTTAACTGGAGAGCTAACTGGAGAGCTAGCTTCTTAAGTGGTCAAATGCAGGCTGTTAAATGAGATGGAAAACTATACAACTGGCTACCAATTATATTTGGTGATGTGGTGTCATGTACCATATTATGATTATGATTAGCAAACAGTTTTATCTGACTTATAAATTTCATAATAGTTTAAGGCAAACTAACAATAGCAACATGTGTACCTTACAGCAAGATTGCTGACATGTTCACAGAAAAGGCTGGTCACCAATATAGTCTCTTACTGACAACAAATGTTTGACCACAAAATTTAGACGGGTTTTGCTGAAAATGATCATAAGAATCTGAGCCTAAGTTTGTTAGGTGATAAAAATTCCACGAATTTAATGAAGGTCATTTCCCTGTTTCAAACCTTCATTTACATAAAAAGAAATGGTTTCATCAAAGAAAGGCTTAAAATTTCTTTCACCAAGCCAAGCCTGTTTGTCTCCTTGAACTTCAATTGCCAAACCAACGTAAGTACGTAACTATACATTTTATATGTTTGGAGATGATAAATAAAATTTATAATACTAACTTAAAACTAACAACAATGGCACTTAGGCTTGATCACGATGGGACTGGACTTTCTTATTGCATTGATCTACCTTGATCTGTGGCTCAACATACTGACCCGCTGCAAGATCCAAATTTTGCAAGGTAATGTGTAGTTTCTTTCAGGAGTGACTGACTATCATTAGGTACCTCAACTGTAGCATTCAGTTATCATAGTAGATCTTAGGAACCTTTGTCTTAAATAAAAGTGTCAACTCACAGTTTAAACTCAACTCAAAACTATTACTGGTCCAATCTATTGAATTCATTTACAATTAATCCTTTTCTGAGGAATAGTGTTAAGTAGGAATTTGGTTGCTATCATAGAGACCGACCTTGAGGTCCCTGTGTACGACTCCCGTCTGATGGCAATAGCTCACACTCTCCAGAATCTGCTGCATGCAATGACTGCAAACAGAACGCAAGACAGAAACAGATGCCACAGTTTTTAAACTATTCTGAAATCAGGAGCCATATTGCAGAGAAGCAACATTCTCATAAAAATTGTTTCGTATATTTAAGAAGAAGCAAAGGATTCTAGCTAGTGCAGAAAAGAGTAAGCAGTATTCGAAGAACGTTTATGCCACACCTAACAAACTTAGCACACTGGGAGCGCTTCTGAACGGTTCACCCTACGAGAGGCGCTTTACAAATACTTAAATACGATATATGCTCTTCTGGTCATTTCCCGTAAAAAGCGATTCTACATTTATTAGACATCTCTTCCAGTTCCAGATCAGACAAAAAGGTAATTGAGCCACAGTTTCAGCTGCAAAAGATCATTTCCATAGATCTCTTTTATAATAATACTAATACTACTACCACATCTACCACTACTACTGTTGCTGCTGCAATGTTACTATAACTACTACTACTACTACTACTAATAATAATAATAATTATAGTACCGGCAATAAGAATAATAATAATTATAATAATCATTTCTGGTGCATCCTTCTCTCCTTAAAAAAAATTACTAATAGTATCATGATTATTAATTCTGACATTGATTTCATGTACTTTGTGTATCCATTAGGCATTTCGCATATTATGTATGACAAGTCCACCTATCATCCATACATCATCATTTATTTAGTTTGTTCTTAAAACTCACTAAATCCTATGCAGAGCTACACTTCAGGAAACAAATGATGGACTGGCAGTCATGCAGGTAATAATTCTGTCAGGCTAACAGGCTTACACATATTCATTTCTAAACCTTCAAATCCGCAGCGGATTGTGTACCGGTAATAAGCTTTCTGCTTTGGTGTGGCGGTGCCTCTTAGGTTCCGCTCCTGTGTATTTACAAGAGCTCTGTCGCTCTACTTTGGATGTGCAGGGACGTAGAGCTCTCCACTCCTCCACACATGGTGAACTTCTTGTTCCCCGTGCGTGAACTGCTCTTAGACAGCATCGCGCCTTCTCTGTTGCTGGCCCCATGGTTTGAAATGGGCTCCCATTAACATTACGCCTTATTCCTAGAGTTCATTTAGATGCGTTTTACTCTAGCCTTAAAACCATCCTTTTCAGCCGTGGTTGGGTCGGGAGCGCTCCTGAGTAGTAACCTTGAAGGGCGCTATATAAATCTTTGGAATGAATGAATGAATAGACACAAAAAGATATAAACGGAGAATGCTTGAGTTGATGGAGAAATCTAATTAAGTGGATTTACCTGGCATCAGCCTCACTGTAGAATTCTCTGGCCACTATGTCATCAAACAGCTCGCCACCAGTAACTCTGTCACAGCAGACAAAGCACATAATCTTCTATTAATCACCAACACCTTACAACAGGATTAGCAATAACATTAACGTACAGAAAGATTATCACCAGGCTTTGGACTATTAACAAAGGCATCAAAAGAACGGAATTTATTTGAAGGTTTAGAATTGAATATCTGTGCTAAATCATTGGAACTTTGTACTGATTACAACCTCAACTCTCTTACAAAATCACTTTCCTGATCCATTCGGTAAGAGTGCTTTAAATTCACGTAAATTTCTACTTGAAGGTGGTTAATACCCGTACTTGCTGGATTTACATTTTAAGAAGGTGCAGTGCAACTTTACTACCACACATGCAGCTCAAGAAACAATTTCAGCTTATCGTAGGATGCACCTTTTTAGAGCTGTCAAACATATATATTTTGACACCTTTATAAGGTTCTTAACAGGCATTATATAAGATGTTCATATGCACACATACATACACACATACATACATACATACATACATACATACATAGTTACATACTCACACCAGCCCTTAAACGAGAGAATATTATGGCATAGAACTGACAACCTAAATTTTATTATTTCATTGATTATAAAACTGAATGTATAGACCTGTCAAGTAGTTACTCTGGAAACCTGTAAAACCCAGGATACATTATGGACAGGACCATTAGGGCAACATATTAGAGGCAAGCTTTCAGAGACAAAGTGCAACTGTCAGAAAACAGACGTGGTAGGTAGTGATATGAGGGAGACACAGTGTACTTGCGAGTATAAAGCGAGGACGATAAAAGTAAGGGCAGGTGCTTAAACGTCTAAGGCTTTATTACTTAATTAGTCTAGGTCATCGTCCCTTTCAACAGATTCTCGTTAGAAGAAGTGGAGAAAAAAGCAGACGGCACTCACAGGTCAAACACCAGATAATGAAAGCTCTCGTCCTGGATACTGTCGTGGAGGCGGACTGAAAATAAATCTCGTCTGTGTTAATTAAAACTGGAAAATGATGGCAACCGCTGCCGCCAGAAACCGCGTCACATCTGACACATACACGCACAGCAACAACGATAGCATCACAAACGAAGATCAATCTGGAGCTAATTCAACCAGAGACCGCTTTAGGTCATTTCGTACAAGCACCTCTGAGCACATCATCCGTTCATTCAAATATACCAAGCTATGAATAATAAATAGGAAAGAACAATGATAATATGGTCCATATCATTGAGATTTGGTAAAACAAAGCACAAAAATTAATTCAAATTTTAACCGTATGGGATATTATGAACCAGCAGCAAATCTATAGCAACCCAACATAAATAATTAGGCTGGATGTTGGATTTGAAGCAGGAAAGGGCCAAAGTGATGGTGGTGTCCGAATGTAAATAAATACAGATGCAGAGCCTAGGATTACGCTTTCCAAAATATTCCTCCAGTGGCAATTAAAACACAGACATAGTTATAACCATAATTATAGCAAAATGACTATATAGAAATGGAATGAGGTCATTGTTCTGTAGTTATCATCACGTCAACCACAATCATTCTCACAACATCATCATCATCATTGCTGTTACTGTAATCAGTGCTATAGTCATCATCATAGTCATCATCATCAGCATCATCAGCACCATCATTATCATGTAATCATTGTTATTATCATAGTCATTGTCATAATCGTCCTCATCATAGTTATTATCATTGCCATCATCAATAATAACAATGCAGCAGCAGCAGCAGCAGCATCAGCAGCAGCAGCAGCGTCAGCATCAGCATCAGCAGCAGTAGCAGCAGCAGCAGCAGTATCAAGCAGTCAAGTGCCAGTCATCAGCATTCAGAATACAAGAAGAAACTGAAGGAAAGCTTAATCAACTCATCAGCAGTCATTGAAAACGATTTGGACGGCAGTTAGCCCAGCAAAAGGGACACAGATAAACCAATCAGTCAACAAAGACAAGGCCAATTAGAACCATTGACAAGACCGAGACCATGTCTGAAGGAAATTTTGTTACAGCCACTCTGATTAAGCAGGCATAGTTATTGCTTAGAAAGAAAGAATAATTGCTAAGCAGAATGTTGATGATATAATAATGATGATGACAGTGATGATGATGTTGATGATTATGATAGTGAGGGTGATGGTGATGATGACGATCATGACGACAATGATGACAAAAACAGACTTTAATTCTTCGAAATGATGTCATTGCTTATTTGAGATAAAACGCATAACATTTCCACGAAATAACAGAAAAGATACTTCTGTTGCTGAAGAGGAAATATCCATCATTTTATACTGAAGTGCATAGATGGCTAATGGCTGGCTATCTTTTACAGTTTCATACACAGAAATCTTGAATTACTGTTTGTCTGAATCTCATTGTTGAATGCCAAACTCATGAGTTTGGCATTCAACTTTTGAGCCATTCAACCTGTAAATAAGACTTTTGGTGAAGCAAATGATAATTCTGCTAAGCAACTGCCAAGACACCTATTTATGCTGTAAAAATATTGTAACATTTTGCATTATGTACGTAAAATAAACTATATGCTGCCTGAAAATATTATAATCAGTACTGCACACTGTTTTATACTAGGCTATCAGTATCACAAAATAACTAGGCCTACATACCCATATGCACAATTATATTCTTCAATATATGTATATATGCACATTGATATATTACATTTATTTAAACCAATATGCATGTATAAGATATAAGCACGTACTCGTCATTTGTTTAATTCCACTTTATACAGACGAGAGAGAGAGAGGGGGAGAGGAGAGAGGAAGAGAGAGTGACAGAGACAGACAAACAAACAGAGAAACAGACAGACAGACGGACAGACAGGAGATTGACAGAATTTGCTCAGGATAGAAATCAAATCAGCCAAATTCAACGAAACTGATCTGTCCGTCTCTTCTGGAATCCGATCATCTGAGGACGACAAACGCAGCAAATGTCAGCAGATGAGAAATAGACTGAATCCCAGACTACATGACGTGCACTCAATGCACTACAACAATCAGCACTTAGCATTTATCAGAGGCAGAGGCATTGCATGTCGTCTGCTCGTATGAACGTCTGCTTTCTGACATGGTATGCATGACGAAAATTTCAGATTTTACTGTAAAATAGCAGTTTTATTAGATCAGAGATAACAGTTTTATTAGATACTGTATCGTGGTAGCTAACTGGATCGGTGCAGTTTGTAATACAACATCAGTCATCAAGCTCTAATGCATGATCATACAGCAAGATCGCCTGATGCTTCTCGTTATCATGCAACTATAGACCAAAAGAAGACCGAACAGTAGGTCTTAGGACTACATAGGGGAGACTTGTGGCAAAGAAGATAACAGCTTTCAACAGCAGCCTTCACACAGCTTGTAACAATGTGGCCCACGCAAGATCAGCCTGTCACCACAATGTCCCAATGGTGTTCAGCTGAGCTTGCTAACGACAGATAGACATTTAAGTAAGTAAGTAAGTAAGTAAGTAAGTAAGTATATCCTTTATTATACCATGGTATTCCGATGCTTGCAAATCAAATTGAAACAACTGTAGACATTCAACAAGTATTATAACTGTAGAGTGTAACCGAGACTGCAACAATCATCATTATCATCATCAGCTGTGGCATGCTTCTTTCTTGATCTCTGCTGTTCCACAACATGTTGTAAGCCATCTCTATTAGATAGGCTCTGTGATATTAGGTCCGAATCGCAGGTCAGATTCGACCGTCATGCCCATGTGCTGTGAGGGCATCCCATGACCCTACTGGTCTTTTCCAACCTTTTGGGAATGGATATCATAGCTCCAGTATTGTCCTGTTCAGTGTTGCAATGCACAATGTGTCCAATTAGTCGAAACCTCCTTGTTTGAAACATCTCCAAAACTCGAATGCATATCACTTGTTAATACACTCTACATTGATGATTGAGTCCTATACAGAATGTTCAGATTTTTTTATCAGACCCTACTGTTGAAAGGCACCCAGGTACAACGGCAAGTCCTTATTTAGCACCCAAGTCTCCCTTGTAATGGCATGTGCTGTGTTATAGCACTGTAGAAATTGTCGGTTTCATTATCATCGTCACCATCATCACCATCGTCACCATCGTCACATCATCATCATCATCATCATCATCATCATCATCATCATCATCATCATCATCATCATCATCATCAACGAGGATGGGCAAAAATGCAGGGCTATTCTACTATTTTAGCTGCAGGTTTTAAGACAACAAATTCTTGAGCAAATGCCAAGAATCGGTTATATACTAGTTGTAGGGATCAATCCCACTGATCACTTGGCTTGAAATCATAAATGCTGAAGGGTCAGGAGAAAAACTGACCTATCTGAAATAGCCAATCTGCTACCATGCGGCATTCTGGACTTATCACTGTGTAATGTTAGTGAATTAATTATCTTTAAGAAATCATAATCAGCTTATATTAATTTATTTCTTCTGTACCTCCTTCATTGTATGTAATACACCATAATCTCACATCAAATAGACTTATTTCATATAATTGTGTTCTTTCCTCAGTAACAAGGAGCATTACATGGTAACAATACATTGTTCAATACATTGCTTTGTTGGCATATCAGGTATATTTTCCATGTCACACACCTCTATGCCCATAAAATAATCATCCTTGTCATGATTATCTCAAAAAGACCCATATTAGGTTAAATTCAAAATCAAATTAAAGATATAACCATATTACAAAACCAGGTTTGTTCAAATATTGCAGTTCAGTTGGCAAAATATAGCAGCACAAAATATTTTCCTCAGCATATCAAACACTTGAGCGCCTCTGAGTAGAAATCTTGAAGGGGCGCTATAACAAGTGCTCATACATACATACATACTTAATTTTTGTCAGTTTTGCAAAATGTGGAAAATGTGGACATATTGAAATATTCTGGAACACCTATTCTTCTTTTCCTTTTTCAAAACAAAAAGCCAAAAATGCTGCTACTGCTGCTGTAGCTGCTGCTGACAAAAGAAATAGTACCAACCAAAGCTCGAGGGTACGTACCATACGTATTCTATTTTTTGAAAGGTACGTACGTTTTTTAACGTACCCTATTTTAGGGTACGTAAACAATACAAAAATACGTTAACCACGTCATTACTCATTATAAGAATGTTCAATTTAATTTAAGCAAACAATCACAACCCAGTATACAGCGTAGTAAATTGCTGCAATGCTATATTGTAGGTCTATGTTTAGGCAGCATAGCCTACATTGCACTTAATACACTAATGTCAGTCAGTCGGCTCAGTTCTGCTGCAGCACTTCAAAGTCCAACTCCAAGTAAAAGGTTGAACAGTTGAACAACTGCTACTTGACTTAATGTAAACTACACTAATCTGAACTGCTACTCCTGGAATCTGACTCGGAATCGTCAGTCTCACCGTCAGTGTCATCGGGCAATTCCCAAGGAACGTATGTCTCTTCATAGCAGACATCAGTAATCTTATCAATGAGCCTTGTGTTGGTGTGGATGAAGACTAGCTTTTCCATTGTGGTGGGTTTGAGACTGCAACGCCGCTTGCTCTGAACAAACCCGAACAAGCTCCGATTCCTCTCCGCCTCACTCGAGCTCGCCGTCTGACTGAGAACTCGAACCGCAAAGCTTTGTAGCTCTGGGGCGCTAGCTCCAAAGTTGACCCACCACTGTATGATACGTACCATACGCGTATTCTATTTTTTGAAAGGTACGTACGTATTTTAACGTATTCTATTTTAGGGTACGCGTTCCCTCGAGCTCTGGTACCAACAGCTGCTACCTGCAGCAACATGACTTCAACAGCCAATCCCACCTTCTTCTACTATGAGTCACAGGATTTATGGACTATATGCACACCTTGAGGTGATTGGTAGGGAGAGAAAATAATCCCTCATAATCCTTGTACATGTCAGGCCCTTGGAACTGATAAACGAGGGATTGTGGTAATAAAGAGCTTTTAATAATCACTCCGTAGAATCCGTGCACACATTATTGCAGATATCAAAGCATCACGCACATAAGCTACCTACAGAACTACGTGTATCGGGTTTATGTATGCAACGGGTCTTATCACATACATATAATATACATATACATATATAGTTATATACATATACATATATACAACACATACACATATTCGTATAGACTATGCATACATATATTTCAGCATTCAGGGTGCAAATGTAGCTGGAAGATGCGAAGGAAATATCTCTTAGTCTTAGCAGGAAGGGGAGCATAATGACTGGGAAAATCATCGTCTCAATGGCATGAGCCGGTGAGGGAGAATTTTCTCCTTCCAAGCTACAGATCACATGCTTAGTTTTATGTATAACTAAGTTTATGCTTGATGTATGTAGGAACTAAACAGGTTACTAACAAAATGAAGTTTCCAAATGCGTGATGTTTGCCCCAACAACACAGATCTCTCTCTCCTGTTCATGCGAGTCGCTAACAAACCATGCAATCTTGCTTTCTTCCGTTGGCAATATTCTCCGCTGTTTCCTCCCTCCCTCCCACTTCCTCGACTTCCATCTCTTGATCATATTTGTATCTCTTCCTTGAGGCTTGTCCTTTCCAATCCTGTCTGATATCTGGATCGCTTTTCTGCTCCTCTTCTGTGCGTGTCTACCTATCTCCCTGCAACCGTCTGCTTGACTGTCTATGTCAGTCTGCCTCTCTCTGCTTAGTCATTCACCTTACATCCACCTTCCATCTATGCCTCTATGTGTCATGCAGTAAGTTTATTTTGTCCATTCTTCTATGTGTCTGTCACTGTGCTCTTCTAACGGTCAGTATCTCTTCATCGCTTCAATTTCTCTCTTTCTTTCTTCCCAGATTCATCTTTACGTTTGTAATCATCTCCTACAATAATTCAAGACCAATAGCCTGTCATAAGCGAAAGACAGATTAGCAGAACAAACCCCGAGCGTATCATGATATGCCTACCGATGTTCGGATGTTTCAGCAAGCGACATATTCTCGCTTCTCTTTCTAGCTTCAGGTGATCTGTAAAATCCAAATACATCTCGGTGCAATCGAGTGCTAAAGAGTGCACGAGATATTCATCATGTAAATAACCTTAAAAAGTTCTCTCAATTTATATGTCAAATGAAGCTATTAAACACTGACAACGTTTTGTCTGGTTTTGAATGCTTACCATAAGAACAACTGCACAGATGCAAATCTAGCGAGGCAGTCTCCATTATTCCTTTACATATTATATTATATATATTCATATATATATATACATATATATGCATATATATAATATATATACAAGGCATTTATATAGCACCTGTTTAAAACATCTCAAATCTTTAATCTAAACTTTCTACTGAGTAGTGTAGTGATAGTTAACCTAAAGTTGTGCCAAATATCCAGAGTTGTATATATCAGCATCACTATACAGGTTGAGACATTCAGGTAAAGGCCTACATTTGCTAGGGCCGTTAAATGTTTCACATAAAAATAATTTCACCTGGTATAACGCAATGAACAAAACCATCCAATACAGCAATATTCATATTGACACTAGAGAGTTTCTGATACACTGCACTTACCCCTAGCAGACAATTTCTTTATGTTAATTAGTTTTGCAGCAAATTCAAGTCCTGTGCTCCTCTGAATGCATCTTCGAACCACCGAAAAGGCACCCCTTCAACGACAAAGACAATTCAATATGCATATCTTATCTTGATGCAAGTATTAATAATGATGTCATGCCATCGATTGATGCCCAGTGCATCAGACAATCATATGATACAAGTCAATAATTAATAATAATCCACTGTAAATTAGCCAAAGAATAGCAATAATAATACTAATAATAATGATAATGATTAAAATAATAATAAGACGAACTCGTGACTAATAATAACAATATACGAATTTACCTGATATAGTGCAATAATGTACTCACTTTTCACAGCACTTTTGGCACTGAGCATGACATCAACAAAACTAGCTATCCCAGATAATAATAATAATAATAATAATAATAATAATAATAATAATAACGACCTTCCTCTTCCAAAGACTGTCGTTGACAATTCAGCGCTTTAACGCTGTGGCCTTCACCGGTTCTTTTGTTGACCCTATGCCCGAGATGGAAGAGGGATAGCCCTTCCAGCTACACTAGATTTTGATATAATAGTAATATTAATAATAATAATAATAATAATAATAATAATAATAATAATAATAATGATAATAAACTCTCTATCTGTTTTAGGCACCACAGATTGCAACAACAGTAGCCCAGGAATCGAAGGCTTATAAAATTATTGAAAACAGTTACTTTAATCAGTCTGTACATAAGTTTGTTGGCTTTATGAAGAAATAAATTTGCCTATAATAATGATAATAATAATAATAATAATAATAATAATAATAATAATAATAATAATAATAATAATAATAATGATAATGATAATAATAATAATAATAATAATAATAATAATAATAATAATAATAATAATAATAATAATAATAATAATAATAATAATAATAATAATAATAACTGATGAAATAATAGAGACTGCCTCACTAGATGAGTAGCCAATCCAGATGCATTTCTCTATATAATCTCTAAGACCCTGGCATAATAAAGAACCTCAAAGCAAAATAATAATAATAATAATAATAATAATAATAATAATAATAATAAACAAAATTTCTCTACCAGCTGTTATCTGTGCCATTCAATGCTTCAACTCAATCACTTTTCAAAGCATATTTGCAACTAAGCATGACATCAACGAAGGCTAGCCATGCACTGAGCCCCTCTGAGATTGCGCTTTCATCAATAATGAAAACAACAATAATAATAATAATAGCTACAATAATAATGATTATTACCAGGTTCAAAATAATAACAATAATAACTACGGTAATAATGATAATAATAACAGGTCCAAGCAAAAAATAAAAAATACTGCCACCAAACATTTGCAGAATGGATGAACTCAGGAATTCATAACATGTTATTGTCTTCAACTGAGGAAAGGATGGAACTGCTGTTTACCAAGCAAGGCCTCAGCATGTCTCCTTGAGCCTTTAAACAAACCCTATGGTCAGGCTTGTCTTTTGGCCTATCCAGACAATAACAGCCATTCCAGAACAGTATCAATATCCATCCATCCGTCCGTCCACCATCCATCCATATAACCATCTAGTCATCCACCCATCCATCCGTCCAACTATCCATACGTCCATCCATCCATCCATCCATTCTTTCTTCCTTTCCGCTTTCTGAGAAGCAAAGGATCAGCACCAACTCTGGTTAAGAACATTAATAATGTGGCTTGCTTTTTAAGGCTCAATGAGAGAGTCAGCCAGCAACACTTAGTCACTCCAGAACAATGTCTTTTTGTCTCAGTGTCTTTTTCACACTTTCTGGAAATTTGACACATCCCATGAAATCATAAAAAGCAATAAGCTCATCTAATCTGAAAATATCTTAAGCACCATAATTTCAGTGCACAAGGCATCAATAAGTTCTCATTCTATATAAACCAGGTTCAAAACAATAATGCCAGATATGACTAGATAATAAATACATTTAATAATCAAAATAATAGGTATAGCAAATAATAATCATAGTCAAAAACATAGAATTATTAAAGTGCTACTTAAAAGCAGGACACCAACTTATTTGCAATAATAATCATAACAACAACATAATTATGTAACAATCAAAGTCACTGCATCTAGATTATTTGATGTGCTCTTCAACTTTAGTATCATTTGATCTATACATGTATCCATTCTTTATTTCACCGTCCTTGTACCAATGTGTAACTCTGCATTTCTCCAACTCATATCCATCCATCCATCAATCAATGCACATCTATCTCACAACCTGTTGGATCATTCAGCCATGAAAACTACAGAATCAATAATAAACCATGTTAAATGTTAGCAGTGCTTACTTTCCAAGCTCTTCCTTCAAGTCGTAGAGTTCACTAAACTTAGCAACAACTGTGGTCAACCCTGATGGTCCAGCCATTTCCGAAGAGGTCAATGAACAGGATCCAAGTCAACGAGAAACGATTCCACTTTGTAACTTCCGATATACATCCACTTCTGACCCTTCTAGCTCAGCATCTCTAACAATGACCATCTAGATGCACTGCAGCCTCTGGTCTCCAACATCAACGGATGACATGCTGCTGCTGCTGCTGCTGCTGTTGTGGCCGCATCAGTCCATCAGTCCATCCATCCATCGACTTCTGCCTAACTACTAAGCAAGGGAGAACGTGGTCAATATTGACTTGGCCATTGGCAAAGAGAACGTTCGACTTGCAAACTTCATAATTAAGTCTACACTTCAGCCGCATGTCGCCCATAATATTTAAAAGCACCAGTCGAATTAAATTCAACTCTCACTTCATCTGTAATAATGTAATTTTATCACCTGATTATTGATTATTAATTTTTTGCAATTTGTCCTCTAATTTCTTTCGGCGGACGCGCACTGGCTGCCTCCTGGTCAGTTACCTGCGCTCTGTAGATACTAGATAACATAACATAACATAACAAGGGTTTTAAGTGGTTTTAAGATGAAAAACTAAATAGGCCTACAAGTTCAACTTAGGCTTAATATTCGTTTATTAATTTAAAATGACAAGTACGTTAGTTAGTGTGCCGATAACTCCGCCACTTATCGTAGTCTGTCAGTGCCTGCAGTCCCAAGCCTGGATAAAGGAGGAGGGCGACGCTAATGACCTTTGTAATCAAACTAATAGAGAAAAAAAATGAAACCACTACTATTAGTGTGCCGTTGTCTTCGGGGTCAACCGCTAGCCCCATAAGGTTGACTCAGCCATATGAAGCGACTGTAAAATTAGCAGTAGGACAGATGGGCGCCTTGCAGGCTGCCATACAGTTCAATTCGACTCCTGTTAAACTTTTATCACCTGTTACTACTATATCATGTAATCTTACTGCATACTTGTCATTTTTACTTAATAAACGATTATTATTATTATTATTATTATAATGGACGTCCACATGAAAATCTACTTTTGACCCCTCATTCCCCTTGCAATCTTTTAGGTTCTTTTGACCAGTGACAGTGTGGCACTCCTTCCCCCTTTACGGACGACCCCTATGTGATTTGATAAGCGCATGGGGTTCCGCGACTTCGCTTTTTGGGAGCTGTAGAAAAGTGGAGTTTACGATTACGATATCATTCATATGCGATTGCCCACGACCGTAAACGTGACTCAGAGATTGACGTCACGCTCCAGGGGGGAGGGGGTTTAAGAAAGTGTGACAGTTTGTGACAGGGGAGGGGTCAGGCCATGTGTGACGTCACACATTTATTTATTTTTTATTTTATTTATAATTTATTTTTTATTTTTTAGCAGAATTTCATAGCTTTAAAAATAATTTTCAAAAATTTTCTGAAACATTTTAATTAGTTTTATGTCAAAATAGCATGAAATGCATATCTCCTGAATGTGTTTTCACGATTCCTCTCGCTAGGAGCACTAGTAATAATGCTGTTGCGAAGCCTTGTGTATGTATTAGCCTTGCTTTCGGAAGTATTATTATTTCTATGTTGAAAGTGTGACGTACTTTAGGGGGCCGAGTTTTGTGACAGTTTGTGACAGGGGAGGGGGTAAAATGGTCAAAAATAGCGTGACGTACTTTATGGACGGCCCCTTGACTGCTAGCGTTGCACGTCTTTGACATTAATTAATTAGGCTACAAACTATTCTAAAAGGCTTTGTGGTTAACTCCGTGTCCGTTTTTAATTTTTAAAAGTGCCTCATATAGGCTATACCACGTTATATATATATTATGTATATTATATATATATTATATTGTTATAGGCTACTGCTACCTGTTATAAGACATTGAATATGAATGCATACAGAGACGTTGATACTTGATAGATATTTGACGATACTTCGAACTAACTTGAATAGTCCCTTTCGAGTTTCGATGCATTGTCCTAGCTGTAGATAGAGACTATATCTCGGCTAGCACCGTCAATCATGCTTGCTTGACGGGTACGTTTTACAGGAGTGGCAGTTTGGACTGTCCTATATAGGCTATATAAGCTGGAAAAGTAGGAAAAACCATGAGTTTGGAATTAGTTCGTAGGCCTGTTGCCTCGTGTTGAGTTAAGAAGATATATGCCAAATCTCACTTTGTATACTTAAGTTAGATGATCCGATCCCACTCTCCACCCCAGTCAATTCTCATCTGAAGTTCTCCAACCGATCCATGCAGTAAGACCTAAGCTATATCTTACCAGACTGCACTTGATTCTGGAAGGATCTTCTTCCTCAATTTAACTTTTCAGAAGAAATAGTTTGAGCGCTATCCTCAAAAGTCGTGCGCACGCACATGCGCACAGCATGAGGTAACATCGACTAGGTGCAAGTCCTAATGTTTGGCTAAAGGTCGCAATGCATGTTTACATAATGAATTGTATCTAATTGCATGCATATAATTATGGGCATCCATCCATCCATCCATTCATTCATCCATCCATCCATCCATCTCATCCATCCATCCATCCATCCATCCCATACATCCATCCATCCATTCATCCATCCATCCACCCATACATCCATCCATTCATACATAATCCATCCAATCCATCCATCCATCCATCCATCATCCATCCATCATCCATCCATCCATCCATCCATCCATCCATCCATCCATCCATCCATCCATCCATCCATCCATCCATCCATCCATCCATCCATCCATCCATCCATCCATCCATCCATCAATACATACATATATACATCAATCAATCAATCAATCAATCAATCCATCCATCCATCCATCCATCCAAAGCTTTGCTGTGGTCGGTCCATCTTCTGGAATAGTTGCCTAGCAACCTCCGTAGTGAGCTTCTTGGTCTTTCCTTGCCCCTTTTTCGCAGGCGTTTGAAAACCATTCTTTTCGATCATGGTTCGGTGT
This sequence comes from Aporrectodea caliginosa, assembly GCA_020284085.1. Classification (NCBI taxonomy): domain Eukaryota; kingdom Metazoa; phylum Annelida; class Clitellata; order Crassiclitellata; family Lumbricidae; genus Aporrectodea; species Aporrectodea caliginosa. The sequence continues at coordinate 369,651 of JACEVL010001027.1, forward strand.
TGTCAGGTCGGGAGCGCCTCTGAGGAGTATTTCTTGAAGTGGCGCTATATAAATTACGATTACGATTACAATCCATCCATCCATCCGTCTATCCCTCCGTCCCTCCCTCCGTCCCTCCCTGCCTCCTCCCTCCATCCATCCATCCCTCCCTCCCTCCATCCATCCCTCCATCCATCCATCCATCCATCCATCCATCCATCCATCCATCCATTCCTCCATCCCTATCTACCTCCCTCCCTCCATCCATCCATCAATCCATAAATCCATCCCTCCATCCATCAATCCGTCTGTCCATCCATCCATACATACATACATACACATATAGGCTACACAACATATACATACATCCTTCCTCCTTTTTTCCTTTCTATTTATAGCCCGTCCATTCGACAAAACAGGCTATAAAATCCCTCTGTTAATTATCTGAAGAACCATACTGTGTGAACGCATTTGTTTAACGACCTGCCTGTGTATCATCACGACAACACAACACGTAAACTGACCATAGAGGAACCGATAGTGAATAAATATAAGATGATGACGATGACGACGACGACGATGATGATTATGATGAAGAGGAAGGGAGGAGGGTAATGGTGATCATGGCGAGGATAATCTATATGACAGACACACAGACATATGACAGCTATAGCATTTGTCGTGCAAGAAACCCATATAACATATGCATCATGTATTGTATACTCATAATGCTATCTATATCAGCGACATATGGCATGTCCCTACTAAAATGCAACTAAGCAGCTGAAAGCGAGACGTCTTTCTGACAACAGTAGAAGATGGGAAAAGCGTCCAGATGCTCAGGTGCCAAAACCAATCACAGATCCATTCTGACAAGGAAGAGCCATTATGCCTATGCCAAGAGGCCATTCTACGCATCACCACTACAACTGATATCTCTAAGCCGGCTTTTTAAAAATCAAAGCACAAACATTCTAGGAAACTGTTCAAAGCACAAACTGTCCAAGAACAAGATCGGTTTCTTAAGAGGTGACCATTAATATCCAATATCCATTATTAAGTGTAAGTAACTTCATTGTCCTGGTGTGTTGGCTTTTGAAAGCAGGTTGGCGGATTGAGTGAATTCATTTTAAGTTCATTCTGTCTGATGTGGCAAGAATCAAACTGATTACTTGCTTGGCAGTAGGCCTACAGGATGCTAATAAGTCAACTGCCATCACAATCAAAGAGAGAGAGAGACAGACAGACAGGATTGATTGACTGTTTGACAGAGACAGACAGAGACAGACAGACAGACAGACAGACTGACAGACAGACTGACTGACAGAGACAGACAGAGACAGACAGACAAAGACAGACGGAGACACAGACAGACAGAGACACAGACAGACATATATATCAGCGAAGAACGAGCGTCTGAACTTTTTTGAATTTCCACACTGTAATGGTAGCAGTTTAAACAGTCATCTGAACAAAATTGCTCTATAAATTCAGTGCTGCATGGTAGGTGTCACGACCCTGGCGCACCCTAGCGATAGAAGGCCCTGGTCGTGATAAATTACAACGGTGAGAGCGAGGGTTTTTATAATATTTAATATAAAAGTATAACGGCAGAGATATATACAACAAACTCTCGAGGCACACTCGGCGTATTATTGTAAGCTGACGACTTCCAACGTTTCTAAGCGTTCTCGGCCTAAGCTGAATGCTGGAACGTTCTCTTGATTCAATTTTACTTAGCGCGATGATGTTACAGTTACAGCCTGCCAACGCCCGTAGTGTCCTCCTGCGGTCGGTCTTACAAGGCCTTATATACCGTTCGCTTATCTCTTTTACGACGCATCGGCCGTGGTAATAGAATGTCTGTCCTTTGAGCTCGGGCGTATCGAATCATCCCTGACGAATTGGTTCTCTGCGGGTCGTCTCTGGTTCCCCCTCACTGCTTGTCGGTGATGACGCCCGTGGGGAGTCGTTATCTTGCGGCCGAGGCGTAGATGTCTTTCCGACCGTTGGCAGTTGACCGCGTTGACCCCTTCACCTCTGGTGGTACGATGGAGAGCCCTTCCGGTCCGCTTCTATAGCGCCCTTCTGTCAGGCTCGTTACTGGCTGGAATGCTGTGGCCGTGACATACCTCCCTTCCCAAAGACGATGTCGTGGGTCGTCGAGCCATGACATCGATCAGCTCCAGTGTCACTCGTCCGGACGACAGCATTCATAGAAGAAAAACATATACATAGGCTATATACATTTATATACATCAACAGGGTGGCTCCCCGTCGCGGCTGGTCTCCTTCTCGCCCCTCTGTCAAATCGGGGACAAGAAGTCGGCTGCGACGTTCCTATGTACGGGACGAGTAAGGATATATCCCTGCAGGGCTGACTTCCAACAGGGTCTAAGTGCCCCGCAGCTGCGCTGCCCTTCTCCTAGTGTGTTTACATCGGCCACGCAATCATTACATACTGGGCCTGGTCGCTCTATGCTTATGAACGTGGGCCCATCACCACCTCCGTGTTGGTCCGTCGCCTTCGTTTTGCCCGCTATGCTATCCATGTCCATAATTACCTCTTCGCCCTCTGGTGGCGACTCTGCGCACGCGCATTTGCTTCCCTGCTTCTCCTCTCTCTTTACGCTACGGGTTAGTGAAGTGTAAACGACCTCGTCTGTCTGCCCCTCCCTCGCCTCTGGTCTGGATTCTCTTCCTCTCCTCTCCGCTCGTTCCTCCTCTCTTGCCTTCTTCTCTTCCTCATACTTCCTCATTTCGAACTCGAACCTCAGTCTCTCAAGGTCGCGTTCCTCTCCTATGGTTACAGACCCTGGTGGGGTTACCATACCTTCCTCTGGCTCATTACTTTGCCCTTCGACGACCTTGGTCGCCCATTCTTCTAGTAACTGAGAGCGCTCCATTGCGAAGACGCTCTCCTCCTCCATTCCTTCCTTAAGTAAGTATGACCTTAGCCTCTCATTTGACATCTTCCTGATAAGCGCTTGCTTATCGGGTGAGATATCATCCATGTTAGAAGAAAACATTTGAAACAACTTGAGAATGTATTGTGGTAGACAATGCAATGTACAAATGGACCCCAATCAATTCTATAGAAGACCACAATGCAATGCACAAATGGAAACCAATCAATTCTATAGAAGACGACAATGCAATGCACAAATGGAAACCAATCAATTCTATAGAAGACCACAATGCAATGCAAAAATGGAAACCAATAATTCTATAGAAGATGACAATGCAATGCACAAATGGAAACCAATCAATTTCTTCGATACTGTCACTAGTGGCACCCGCCGCAGCCAACTCTCGGCCCGTGATTGCCACTCCCTCGATTACACAGACAAAACCAGCCAACAACGTAAGAGTCCTACCCGTTTTGTGCCTTTCGTCGGTCGGTTGACTTGTTCGTTGTTGAGCTGGTGTATGTCGGTCGCCTCCTCGTCTGTCCGACATTCGGTTGTTCCCTTGCGACTCGTCCTTCCGACCTTCGGTTGGCTGGTTGTCTGCTTGCAACTCCTTCCGATCCTCGGTTGACCGCTTCCGACTCGTCCTTCCGACCTTCGGTTGGCTGGTTGTCTGCTTGCAACTCCTTCCGATCCTCGGTTGACCGCTTCCGACTCGTCCTTCCGACCTTCGGTTGGCTGGTTGTCTGCTTGCAACTCCTTCCGATCCTCGGTTGACCGCTTCCGACTCGTCCTTCCGACCTTCGGTTGGCTGGTTGTCTGCTTGCAACTCCTTCCGATCCTCGGTTGACCGCGTCCGACTCGTCCTTCCGACCTTCGGTTGGCTGGTTGTCTGCTTGCAACTCCTTCCGATCCTCGGTTGACCGCGTCCGACTCGTCCTTCCGACCTTCGGTTGGCTGGTTGTCTGCTTGCAACTCCTTCCGATCCTCGGTTGACCGCGTCCGACTCGTCCTTCCGACCTTCGGTTGGCTGGTTGACTGACTGCAACCTTCCTTCCGATCCTCGGTTGACCCGTCGCGACTCGTATCTCTGCGTTGGTCCCTCCGTTCCTGCACCGTCTGAATAAGGCTGCCGGTCGCTGACTGTACACTGCAACACTTATTCCTCAATCCCGCTTCTGACACCAGTAATGTCACGACCCTGGCGCACCCTAGCGATAGAAGGCCCTGGTCGTGATAAATTACAACGGTGAGAGCGAGGGTTTTTATAATATTTAATATAAAAGTATAACGGCAGAGATATATACAACAAACTCTCGAGGCACACTCGGCGTATTATTGTAAGCTGACGACTTCCAACGTTTCTAAGCGTTCTCGGCCTAAGCTGAATGCTGGAACGTTCTCTTGATTCAATTTTACTTAGCGCGATGATGTTACAGTTACAGCCTGCCAACGCCCGTAGTGTCCTCCTGCGGTCGGTCTTACAAGGCCTTATATACCGTTCGCTTATCTCTTTTACGACGCATCGGCCGTGGTAATAGAATGTCTGTCCTTTGAGCTCGGGCGTATCGAATCATCCCTGACGAATTGGTTCTCTGCGGGTCGTCTCTGGTTCCCCCTCACTGCTTGTCGGTGATGACGCCCGTGGGGAGTCGTTATCTTGCGGCCGAGGCGTAGATGTCTTTCCGACCGTTGGCAGTTGACCGCGTTGACCCCTTCACCTCTGGTGGTACGATGGAGAGCCCTTCCGGTCCGCTTCTATAGCGCCCTTCTGTCAGGCTCGTTACTGGCTGGAATGCTGTGGCCGTGACAGTAGGAACCAGATGTCACTCGTAGCTAAGATGTACTGTAGTTTGAGTCGTGTTTGAGTTTCACTACAGACAATACTGGCAAACCAGACATTTATTGAAATCAATATTAAAACTAGAAAATACGTTCAATTTCCAAGAACGCCATAAGCCTTGAGGTATAAACATATTGCTGACCAGATAGAATTAGCAGAAATAGTTAACAAATGGTACACAAACCAAGCAAGAAGGATTCAACTACCGAATCGTGAAGCCATGTGGTAATGATGTATAGTTTTATTAAATGTTCAAGGAACAAAACATTTTGAAATTTGATATTTTGAAATTTGAAAGATAACACTCGAGAGAAGCCATTAATTAGGTGTACAAATACAATATATCTGTACAATTTCATAATAACAGTATATTATACTCATTATAATATGATGGTATTATATATATTATAATTTATAATAGTAAATAATATCATTAGGCTATACCAAAGATCAGGCGAGTTATTATAGCATTAAGCAATTACGCAACTGCGTATATAGATTTTAACAGCTCTCAAAAACTACAAACCGTTTAGATTACTTATTGACATCCTAGATTACTATTATTCGTTGAATTTCTATTGTGCAGACTTTGTTATTGTGAGGTCCGCAAACATTTTCCTTCGCGGACTCTGGAAATTTCGTGGCACTTCTGAAATTTCGATCACAGACCCACAGTAGTTTCAATCATCGTAGGCTAATTTCATATGTTCCACGCAATGCCCAGTACATAAGTTCGTTGATTCAGAATGTGTGGTCAGTAAACTCGAGACAGTATTGTCGCAGAATGTCGTGTGGGCAATTTCTACACTATATTGTAGAACATGAGCGCAGACATGATCAGTACCATAGAACAGATATCGGTCTGCTTATCAAAGTTAATGGCGGTAACAACTCCGGTTCTGAGAATGTGGTAAAAGAACAATTTACAGCCTTCCCAACTCGTGACGCCACTCAGTCTGGCGAAACTATCGCGACAATCGTCGAGCAGCAGCTATCTGAGGTCGGACTCGAAAAGAGCAATTGGAGGAAAGGGAGGAAGAGAGCGAAATGGAGGAAAGGGAGGAAGAGAGCGAAATGGAGGAAAGGGAGGAAGAGAGCGAAATGGAGGAAAGGGAGGAAGAGAGCGAAATGGAGGAAAGGGAGGAAGAGAGCGAAATGGAGGAAAGGGAGGAAGAGGAGCGAAATGGAGGAAAGGGAAGAACAGAGCGAAATGGAGGGTAGGGTGGAAGAGAGCGAAATATAGGAAAGGAGGAAGAGAGAGAAATGGAGGTAAGAGAGGACGAGAGCGAAATGGAGGGTAGGGAGGAAGAGAGCGAAATAGAGGAAAGGGAGGAAGAGAGCAAAATGGAGGTTAGGGAGGAAGAGAGCGAAATGGAGGGTAGGGAGGAAGAGAGAAAAGCGAAATGGAGGAAAGGGAAGAAGAGAGCGAAATTGAGGGTAGGGAATATGAGAGCGAAATGGAGGGTAGGGAGGAAGAGAGCGAAATGGAGAAAAGGGAAGAAGAGAGCGAAATGGAGGAAAGGGAGGAAGAGAGCGAAATGGAGGGTAGGGAGGAAGAGACCGAAATGGAGGAAAGGGAGGAAGAGAGCGAAATGGAGGATAGGGAGGACGAAGAGCGAAATAGAGGATAGTGAGGAAGAGAGCGAAATGGAGGAAAGGGAAGAAGAGAGCGAAATGGAGGAAAGGGAGGAAGAGAGCGAAATGGAGGGTAGGGAGGAAGAGAGCGAAATGGAGGAAAGGGAGGAAGAGAGCGAAATGGAGGAAAGGGAGAAAGAGAGCGAAATGGAGGAAAGGGAGGAAGAGAGCGAAATGGAGGAAAGGGAGAGAAGAGCGAAATGGAGGATAAGGAGGAAGAGAGCGAAATGAGAGGAAAGGGAGGAAGAGAGCGAAATGGAGGAAAGGGAGGAAGAGAGCGAAATGGAGGAAAGGGAGGAAGAGAGAAATGGAGGAAAGGGAGGAAGAGAGCGAAATGGAGGAATGGGAGGTAGAGAGCGAAATGGAGGAAAGGGAGGAAGAGCGAAATGGAGGAAAGGGAGGAAGAGCGAAATGGAGGAAAGGGAGGAAGAGCGAAATGGAGGAAAGGGAGGAAGAGCGAATTGGAGGAAAGGGAGGAAGAGAGCGAAATGGAGGAAAGGGAGGAGGAGAGCGAAATAGAGGATAGGGAGGAAGAGAGCGAAATGGAGGAAAGGGAAGAAGAGAGCGAAATGGAGGAAAGGGAGGAAGAGAGCAAAATGGAGGAAAGAAAGGAAGAGAGCGAAATGGAGAAAAAAGGGAGGAAGAGAGCGAAATGGAGGAAAGGGAGGAAGAGAGCGAAATGGAGGAAAGGGAGGAAGAGCGAAATGGAGGAAAGGGAGGAATAGAGCGAAATGGAGGAATGGAATATGAGAGCGAAATGGAGGAAAGGGAGTAAAGAGCGAAATGGAGGATAGGGAGGAAGAGAGCGAATGGAGTGAAAGGAAGAGAGGAAGAGGAAATGGAGGAAAGGGAGGAAGAGCGAAATGGAGGAAAGGGAGGAAGAGAGCGAAATGGAGGAAAGGGAGGAAGAGAGCGAAATGGAGGAAAGGGAGGAGAGAGCGAAATGGAGGAAAGGGAGGAAGAGCGAAATGGAGGAAAGGGAGGAAGAGCGAAATGGAGGAAAGGGAGGAAGGAGGAGGAAAGAGCGAAGAGGAAATGGAGGAAAGGGAGGAAGAGCGAAATGGAGGAAAGGGAGGAAGAGCGAAATGGAGGAAAGGGAGGAAGAGCGAAATGGAGGAAAGGGAGGAAGAGAGCGAAATGGAGGAAAGGGAGGAAGAGCGAAATGGAGGAAAGGGAGGAAGAGCGAATTGGAGGAAAGGGAGGAAGAGCGAATTGGAGGAAAGGGAGGAAGAGCGAATTGGAGGAAAGGGAGGAAGAGCGAATTGGAGGAAAGGGAGGAAGAGCGAATTGGAGGAAAGGGAGGAAGAGCGAATTGGAGGAAAGGGAGGAAGAGCGAATTGGAGGAAAGGGAGGAAGAGAGCGAAATGGAGGAAAGGGAGGAAGAGAGCGAATGGAGGAAAGGGAGGAAGAGCGAAATGGAGGAAAGGGAGGAAGAGCGAAATGGAGGAATTGGAGGAAAGGGAGGAAGAGCGAATTGGAGGAAAAGGAGGAAGAGCGAATTGGAGGAAAGGGAGGAAGAGCGAATTGGAGGAAAGGGAGGAAGAGCGAATTGGAGGAAAGGGAGGAAGAGCGAATTGGAGGAAAGGGAGGAAGAGCGAATTGGAGGAAAGGGAGGAAGAGCGAAATGGAGGAAAGGGAGGAAGAGCGAATGGAGGAAAGGGAGGAAGAGCGAATTGGAGGAAAGGGAAGAAGAGCGAAATGGAGGAAAGGGAGGAAGAGCGAATTGGAGGAAAGGGAGGAAGAGCGAATTGGAGGAAAGGGAGGAAGAGCGAAATGGAGGAAAGGGAGGAAGAGCGAAATGGAGGAAAGGGAGGAAGAGAGAAAATGGAGGAAAGGGAGGAAGAGCGAAATGGAGGAAAGGGAGGAAGAGCGAAATGGAGGAAAGGGAGGAAGAGCGAATTGGAGGAAAGGGAGGAAGAGCGAATTGGAGGAAAGGGAGGAAGAGCGAAATGGAGGAAAGGGAGGAAGAGCGAATTGGAGGAAAGGGAGGAAGAGCGAATTGGAGGAAAGGGAGGAAGAGCGAATTGGAGGAAAGGGAGGAAGAGCGAAATGGAGGAAAGGGAGGAAGAGCGAAATGGAGGAAAGGGAGGAAGAGCGAATTGGAGGAAAGGGAGGAAGAGCGAAATGGAGGAAAGGGAGGAAGAGCGAAATGGAGGAAAGGGAGGAAGAGCGAATTGGAGGAAAGGGAGGAAGAGCGAATTGGAGGAAAGGGAGGAAGAGCGAAATGGAGGAAAGGGAGGAAGAGCGAATTGGAGGAAAGGGAGGAAGAGCGAATTGGAGGAAAGGGAGGAAGAGCGAAATGGAGGAAAGGGAGGAAGAGCGAAATGGAGGAAAGGGAGGAAGAGCGAATTGGAGGAAAGGGAGGAAGAGCGAATTGGAGGAAAGGGAGGAAGAGCGAATTGGAGGAAAGGGAGGAAGAGCGAATTGGAGGAAAGGGAGGAAGAGCGAATTGGAGGAAAGGGAGGAAGAGCGAAATGGAGGAAAGGGAGGAAGAGCGAATTGGAGGAAAGGGAGGAAGAGCGAATTGGAGGAAAGGGAGGAAGAGCGAATTGGAGGAAAGGGAGGAAGAGCGAAATGGAGGAAAGGGAGGAAGAGCGAAATGGAGGAAAGGGAGGAGGAAGAGCGAATTGGAGGAAAGGGAGGAAGAGCGAAATGGAGGAAAGGGAGGAAAGAGCGAAATGGAGGAAAGGGAGGAAGAGCGAATTGGAGGAAAGGGAGGAAGAGCGAATTGGAGGAAAGGGAAAGAGGAATTGGAGGAAAGGGAGGAAGAGCGAAATGGAGGAAAGGGAGGAAGAGCGAATTGGAGGAAAGGAGGAAGAGCGAATTGGAGGAAAGGGAGGAAGAGCGAAATGGAGGAAAGGGAGGAAGAGCGAATTGGAGGAAAGGGAGGAAGAGCGAAATGGAGGAAAGGGAGGAAGAGCGAAATGGAGGAAAGGGAGGAAGAGCGAAATGGAGGAAAGGGAGGAAGAGCGAATTGGAGGAAAGGGAGGAAGAGCGAAATGGAGGAAAGGGAGGAAGAGCGAAATGGAGGAAAGGGAGGAAGAGCGAAATGGAGGAAAGGGAGGAAGAGCGAATTGGAGGAAAGGGAGGAAGAGCGAATTGGAGGAAAGGGAGGAAGAGCGAATTGGAGGAAAGGGAGGAAGAGCGAATTGGAGGAAAGGGAGGAAGAGCGAATTGGAGGAAAGGGAGGAAGAGCGAAATGGAGGAAAGAGGAGGAAGAGCGAATTGGAGGAAAGGGAGGAAGAGCGAATTGGAGGAAAGGGAGGAAGAGCGAAATGGAGGAAAGGGAGGAAGAGCGAATTGGAGGAAAGGGAGGAAGAGCGAATTGGAGGAAAGGGAGGAAGAGCGAATTGGAGGAAAGGGAGGAAGAGCGAATTGGAGGGAAAGGAGCGAAATGGAGGAAAGGGAGGAAGAGCGAATTGGAGGAAAGGGAGGAAGAGCGAAATGGAGGAAAGGGAGGAAGAGCGAATTGGAGGAAAGGGAGGAAGAGCGAATTGGAGGAAAGGGAGGAAGAGCGAAATGGAGGAAAGGGAGGAAGAGCGAATGGAGGAAAGGGAGGAAAGGGAGGAAGAGCGAAATGGAGGAAAGGGAGGAAGAGCGAATTGGAGGAAAGGGAGGAAGAGCGAATTGGAGGGTAAGGTCTCAGTTGTTCATTCACTTCGTTACCGATTTTGCACAAGAATAATCATAATGGCATGCATTTATAAGGTCAATTTGGTTCGGTAAATTATTAGTAATATTACTATTGTTATTATTGTTATTATTATAATTCGTTAAGTTATTATTAATATTACTATTGCTATTATTGTTATTATTATTATTATTTATTGCTATTATTATTTTTTAGTATTAGTATTATTATTCATTACTTTCCGCTTTGAACGCTTATCTATGGATAATTATTATTATTATCACTTTTTCTAAGTTCTTACTACCATAGTACCATTATCATCGTAATTGTTGCTATCTTAATTTTACTTCTTTGTTATTAATATAATTATTACTGCTATTATTATTATTATTATTATTATTATTATTATTATTATTATTATTATTATTATTATTGGAGGAAAGGGAGGATTATATGATTATGGAGGAAATTATTATTATTAGTGAACAATCTAGCATGGTAATGTCGAAGAAAAGCAGATGGCGTTTCCGCGTTGGAGAGCTACCGAGATTCTTTGAAACAGGTAGCTTGTCGAGCGTGATGTGTGTTGCATCGGTTAACCTTCGTCCTAATTCTAGGACAAAATCCAGTCCTTCAGAACTCCAGGAACCGCTGGACTCTAATGCAACCGCCACATTGGAGGATGCGTTCGGGTGAGGAAGAGCGTATTTTTATTATTATTATTATTATTATTATTATTATTAGGAAGATTATCATTATTATTACTAGGATTATTATTATTAGTATCATCATCATCATCATCATCATCAAGATCATCAATCATCATCATCATCATCATCATCATCATCATCATCATCATCATCATCATCATCATCATCATCATCATCATCATCATCATCATCATCATCATCATGAGGAATTAGGGAAAGTGCAATTTCTTGCAACTAAACACGCCGCATGCATATATCAGCTAGTATAGGTGTTCGGCTTAATCTAATGACGTAAACAGGTAGGTCGTCCTTCAGATAATTATGTGCAAGGGTAGGGAGGAAGAGAGCGAATGGAGGAAAGGGAGGAGAAGCGAAATGGAGGAAAGGGAGGAAAGAGTCAATAATGTGAAATCATCAAATTTAATGTGTGAAATACCTTGTAAGTGACCGTGTCTCAGATTTGACTGTAATTTTTGCAGGAACAATACGAATTGGAGGAAAGGAATGTTTGTACATCATATTGAAATTGTCAGAAGGAAAGGGAGGAAGAGCGAATTGGAGGAAAGGGATCAAGAGCGAATTGGAGGAAAGGGAGGAAGAGCGAATCATCATCATCATCATCATCATCATCATCAGAGCGAAATCATCATCATCATCATCAGAGGCATCATCATTGAGGATCATCATCATCAGCATCACCAAATCATCAGTTTCTGACGAAGAGCCAATTGGAGGAAAGGGAAGGAAGAGCCATTTTGGAGGAAATTTTGAAGAAGTCCATTGAAAGCGAAATGGAGGAAAGTGATGAAGAGCGAACATGGAGGAAAGCGGAGGAAGCCTTAGTGTCTTTTCCTTCGAAAGGCAGGAAGAGCGTGTTTGGAGGAAAGGGATTCTCTCTAGAGCGAAATGGAGGAAAGGGAGGAAGAGCGAATTGGAGGAAAAGGAGGAAGAGCGAATTGGAGGAAAGGGAGGAAGAGCGAAATGGAGGAAAGGGAGAAGAGAGCGAATTGGAGGAAAGGGAGGAAGAGCGAAATGGAGGAAAGGGAGGAAGAGCGAAATGGAGGAAAGGGAGGAAGAGCGAATTGGAGGAAAGGGAGGAAGAGCGAATTGGAGGAAAGGGAGGAAGAGCGAATTGAGGAAAGAGGAAGAGGAAAGGGAGGAAGAGCGAATTGGAGGAAAGGGAGGAAGAGCGAATTGAGGAAAGGGAGGAAGAGCGAAATGGAGGAAAGGGAGGAAGAGCGAAATGGAGGAAAGGGAGGAAGAGCGAATTGGAGGAAAGGGAGGAAGAGCGAAATGGAGGAAAGGGAGGAAGAGCGAATTGGAGGAAAGGGAGGAAGAGCGAAATGGAGGAAAGGGAGGAAGAGCGAATTGAGGAAAGGGAGGAAGAGCGAAATGGAGGAAAGGGAGGAAGAGCGAAATGGAGGAAAGGGAGGAAGAGCGAATTGGAGGAAAGGGAGGAAGAGCGAAATGGAGGAAAGGGAGGAAGAGCGAAATGGAGGAAAGGGAGGAAGAGCGAAATGGAGGAAAGGGAGGAAGAGAGCGAAATTGGAGGAAAGGGAGGAAGAGCGAATTGGAGGAAAGGGAGGAAGAGCGAATTGGAGGAAAGGGAGGAAGAGCGAATTGGAGGAAAGGGAGGAAGAGCGAAATGGAGGAAAGGGAGGAAGAGCGAATTGGAGGAAAGGGAGGAAGAGCGAATTGGAGGAAAGGGAGGAAGAGCGAAATGGAGGAAAGGGAGGAAGAGCGAAATGGAGGAAAGGGAGGAAGAGCGAAATGGAGGAAAGGGAGGAAGAGCGAAAATTGGAGGGAGCGAAGGGAGGAAAAGAGAGCGAAATGGAGGAAAGGGAGGAAGAGCGAAGAGGAAAGGGAGGGAGAAAGGAAAGGGAGGAAGAGCGAAATGGAGGAAAGGGAGGAAGAGCGAATGGAGGAAAGGGAGGAAGAGCGAAATGGAGGAAAGGGAGGAAGAGCGAAATGGAGGAAAGGGAGGAAGAGCGAAATGGAGGAAAGGGAGGAAGAGCGAATTGGAGGAAAGGGAGGAAGAGAGCGAATTGGAGGAAAGGGAGGAAGAGCGAAATGGAGGAAAGGGAGGAAGAGCGAAATGGAGGAAAGGGAGGAAGAGCGAAATGGAGGAAAGGGAGGAAGAGCGAAATGGAGGAAAGGGAGGAAGAGCGAAATGGAGGAAAGGGAGGAAGAGCGAATTGGAGGAAAGGGAGGAAGAGCGAATTGGAGGAAAGGGAGGAAGAGCGAAATGGAGGAAAGGGAGGAAGAGCGAAATGGAGGAAAGGGAGGAAGAGCGAAATGGAGGAAAGGGAGGAAGAGCGAAATGGAGGAAAGGGAGGAAGAGCGAAATGGAGGAAAGGGAGGAAGAGCGAAATGGAGGAAAGGGAGGAAGAGCGAAATGGAGGAAAGGGAGGAAGAGCGAAATGGAGGAAAGGGAGGAAGAGCGAAATGGAGGAAAGGGAGGAGAGAGCGAAATGGAGGAAAGGGAGGAAGAGCGAAATGGAGGAAAGGGAGGAAGAGCGAATTGGAGGAAAGGGAGGAAGAGCGAATTGGAGGAAAGGGAGGAAGAGCGAAATGGAGGAAAGGGAGGAAGAGCGAAATGGAGGAAAGGGAGGAAGAGCGAATTGGAGGAAAGGGAGGAAGAGCGAAATGGAGGAAATTGGAGGAAGAGCGAATTGGAGGAAAAAGGGAGGAAGAGCGAAATGGAGGAAAGGGAGGAAGAGCGAATTGGAGGAAAGGGAGGAAGAGCGAATTGGAGGAAAGGGAGGAAGAGCGAATTGGAGGAAAGGGAGGAAGAGCGAAATGGAGGAAAGGGAGGAAGAGCGAAATGGAGGAAAGGGAGGAAGAGCGAATTGGAGGAAAGGGAGGAAGAGCGAATTGGAGGAAAGGGAGGAAGAGCGAATTGGAGGAAAGGGAGGAAGAGCGAATTGGAGGAAAGGGAGGAAGAGCGAATTGGAGGAAAGGGAGGAAGAGCGAAATGGAGGAAAGGGAGGAAGAGCGAAATGGAGGAAAGGGAGGAAGAGCGAAATGGAGGAATGGGAGGGAGGAAGAGCGAATTGGAGGAAAGGGAGGAAGAGCGAAATGGAGGAAAGGGAGGAAGAGCGAATTGGAGGAAAGGGAGGAAGAGCGAAATGGAGGAAAGGGAGGAAGAGCGAATTGGAGGAAAGGGAGGAAGAGCGAAATGGAGGAAAGGGAGGAAGAGCGAAAGAGGAAAGGGAGAGGAAATAGAGGAAAGGGAGAAGAGCGAAATGGAGGAAAGGGAGGAAGAGCGAAATGGAGGAAAGGGAGGAAGAGCGAAATGGAGGAAAGGGAGGAAGAGCGAAATGGAGAAAAGGGAGGAAGAGAGCGAAATGGAGGAAAGGGAGGAAAGAGAGCGAATTGGAGGAAAGGGAGGAAGAGCGAATTGGAGGAAAGGGAGGAAGAGCGAAATGGAGGAAATGGAGGAAGAGCGAAATGGAGGAAAGGGGAGGAAGAGCGAAATGGAGGAAAGGGAGGAAGAGAGCGAAATGGAGGAAAGGGAGGAGAGAGCGAAATGGAGGAAAGGGAGGAAGAGCGAAATGGAGGAAAGGGAGGAAAGGGAGGAAAGAGGAAGAGCGAATGGAGGAAAGGGAGGAAGAGCGAAATGGAGGAAAGGGAGGAAGAGCGAATTGGAGGAAAGGGAGGAAGAGCGAAATGGAGGAAAGGGAGGAAGAGCGAAATGGAGGAAAGGGAGGAAGAGCGAATTGGAGGAAAGGGAGGAAGAGCGAAATGGAGGAAAGGGAGGAAGAGCGAATTGGAGGAAAGGGAGGAAGAGCGAAATGGAGGAAAGGAGGAAGAGCGAATTGGAGGAAAGGGAGGAAGAGCGAATTGGAGGAAAGGGAGGAAGAGCGAATTGGAGGAAAGGGAGGAAGAGCGAAATGGAGGAAAGGGAGGAAGAGCGAATTGGAGGAAAGGGAGGAAGAGCGAATTGGAGGAAAGGGAGGAAGAGCGAAATGGAGGAAAGGGAGGAAGAGCGAAATGGAGGAAAGGGAGGAAGAGCGAAATGGAGGAAAGGGAGGAAGAGCGAATTGGAGGAAAGGGAGGAAGAGCGAATTGGAGGAAAGGGAGGAAGAGCGAATTGGAGGAAAGGGAGGAAGAGCGAATTGGAGGAAAGGGAGGAAGAGCGAAATGGAGGAAAGGGAGGAAGAGCGAATTGGAGGAAAGGGAGGAAGAGCGAATTGGAGGAAAGGGAGGAAGAGCGAATTGGAGGAAAGGGAGGAAGAGCGAATTGGAGGAAAGGGAGGAAGAGCGAATTGGAGGAAAGGGAGGAAGAGCGAAATGGAGGAAAGGGAGGAAGAGCGAATTGGAGGAAAGGGAGGAAGAGCGAATTGGAGGAAAGGGAGGAAGAGCGAAATGGAGGAAAGGGAGGAAGAGCGAATTGGAGGAAAGGGAGGAAGAGCGAATTGGAGGAAAGGGAGGAAGAGCGAAATGGAGGAAAGGGAGGAAGAGCGAATTGGAGGAAAGGGAGGAAGAGCGAATTGGAGGAAAGGGAGGAAGAGCGAATTGGAGGAAAGGGAGGAAGAGCGAATTGGAGGAAAGGGAGGAAGAGCGAATTGGAGGAAAGGAGGAGGAAGAGCGAAATGGAGGAAAGGGAGGAAGAGCGAATTGGAGGAAAGGGAGGAAGAGCGAAATGGAGGAAAGGGAGGAAGAGCGAATTGGAGGAAAGGGAGGAAGAGCGAAATGGAGGAAAGGGAGGAAGAGCGAATTGGAGGAAAGGGAGGAAGAGCGAATTGGAGGAAAGGGAGGAAGAGCGAATTGGAGGAAAGGGAGGAAGAGCGAATTGGAGGAAAGGGAGGAAGAGCGAATTGGAGGAAAGGGAGGAAGAGCGAATTGGAGGAAAGGGAGGAAGAGCGAAATGGAGGAAAGGGAGGAAGAGCGAATTGGAGGAAAGGGAGGAAGAGCGAATTGGAGGAAAGGGAGGAAGAGCGAATTGGAGGAAAGGGAGGAAGAGCGAATTGGAGGAAAGGGAGGAAGAGCGAATTGGAGGAAAGGGAGGAAAGAGCGAAATGGAGGAAAGGGAGGAAGAGCGAATTGGAGGAAAGGGAGGAAGAGCGAATTGGAGGAAAGGGAGGAAGAGCGAATTGGAGGAAAGGGAGGAAGAGCGAATTGGAGGAAAGGGAGGAAGAGCGAATTGGAGGAAAGGGAGGAAGAGCGAATTGGAGGAAAGGGAGGAAGAGCGAATTGGAGGAAAGGGAGGAAGAGCGAATTGGAGGAAAGGGAGGAAGAGCGAATTGGAGGAAAGGGAGGAAGAGCGAGCGAATTGGAGGAAAGGGAGGAAGAGCGAATTGGAGGAAAGGGAGGAAGAGCGAATTGGAGGAAAGGGAGGAAGAGCGAATTGGAGGAAAGGGAGGAAGAGCGAATTGGAGGAAAGGGAGGAAGAGCGAAATGGAGGAAAGGGAGGAAGAGCGAAATGGAGGAAAGGGAGGAAGAGCGAATTGGGAGGAAAGGGAGGAAGAGCGAATTGGAGGAAAGGGAGGAAGAGCGAAATGGAGGAAAGGGAGGAAGAGCGAAATGGAGGAAAGGGAGGAAGAGCGAAATGGAGGAAAGGGAGGAAGAGCGAATTGGAGGAAAGGGAGGAAGAGCGAATTGGAGGAAAGGGAGGAAGAGCGAATTGGAGGAAAGGGAGGAAGAGCGAATTGGAGGAAAGGGAGGAAGAGCGAATTGGAGGAAAGGGAGGAAGAGCGAAATGGAGGAAAGGGAGGAAGAGCGAATTGGAGGAAAGGGAGGAAGAGCGAAATGGAGGAAAGGGAGGAAGAGCGAATTGGAGGAAAGGGAGGAAGAGCGAATTGGAGGAAAGGGAGGAAGAGCGAATTGGAGGAAAGGGAGGAAGAGCGAAATGGAGGAAAGGGAGGAAGAGCGAATTGGAGGAAAGGGAGGAAGAGCGAATTGGAGGAAAGGGAGGAAGAGCGAATTGGAGGAAAGGGAGGAAGAGCGAATTGGAGGAAAGGGAGGAAGAGCGAATTGGAGGAAAGGGAGGAAGAGCGAAATGGAGGAAGGGAGAAGAGCGAATTGGAGGAAAGGGAGGAAGAGCGAATTGGAGGAAAGGGAGGAAGAGCGAATTGGAGGAAAGGGAGGAAGAGCGAAATGGAGGAAAGGGAGGAAGAGCGAATTGGAGGAAAGGGAGGAAGAGCGAATTGGAGGAAAGGGAGGAAGAGCGAATTGGAGGAAAGGGAGGAAGAGCGAATTGGAGGAAAGGGAGGAAGAGCGAAATGGAGGAAAGGGAGGAAGAGCGAATGGAGGAAAGGGAGGAAGAGCGAATTGGAGGAAAGGGAGGAAGAGCGAATTGGAGGAAAGGGAGGAAGAGCGAAATGGAGGAAAGGGAGGAAGAGCGAATTGGAGGAAAGGGAGGAAGAGCGAAATGGAGGAAAGGGAGGAAGAGCGAATTGGAGGAAAGGGAGGAAGAGCGAATTGGAGGGTATGGTCTCAGTTGTTCATTCACTTCGTTACCGATTTTGCACAAGAATAATCATAATGGCATGCATTTATAAGGTCAATTTGGTTCGGTAAATTATTAGTAATATTACTATTGTTATTATTGTTATTATTATAATTCGTTAAGTTATTATTAATATTACTATTGCTATTATTGTTATTATTATTATTATATTTTTTATTGTATTATTATTATTTTTTAGTATTAGTATTATTATTCATTACTTTCCGCTTTGAACGCTTATCTATGGATAATTATTATTATTATCACTTTTCTAAGTTCTTACTACCATAATAGTGATAGTACCATTATCATCGTAATTGTTGCTATCTTAATTTTACTTCTTTGTTATTAATATAATTATTACTGAATTATTATTATTATTATTATTATAATTATTATTATTATTATTATTATTATTATTTTTTTATTGCCCCGATTATTATTATTACATGATCCCTTATTATTACTTGATAATTATTATTATTGTGAACAATCTAGCATGGTAATGTCGAAGAAAAGCAGATGGCGTTTCCGCGTTGGAGAGCTACCGAGATTCTTTGAAACAGGTAGCTTGTCTTGAGCGTGTCATGTGTTGCATCGGTTAACCTTCGTCCTAATTCTAGGACAAAATCCAGTCCTTCAGAACTCCAAGAACCGCTGGACTCTAATGCAACCGCCACAAAAGCATGCGTTCGGGTGATTGTGGCGTATTTATTATTATTATTATTATTATTATTTTTATTATCATTATTTTTACTATTATCATTATTATTATTACATCATCATATAATTATTCATCATCATCATTCATCATCATCATCATCATCATCATCATCATCATCATCATCATCATCATCATCATCATCATCATCATCATCATCATCATCATCATCATCATCATCATCATCATGAGGAATAATAAAGTGCAATTTCTTGCAACTAAACGCGCCGCATGCATATATATCAGCTAGTATAATAGGTGTTCGGCTTAATCTAATGACGTAAAGAGGTAGGTCGTCCTTCAGATAATTATGTGCAAGGGTAGGGAGGAAGAGAGCGAATGGAGGAAAGGGAGGAGAAGCAAATGGAGGGTAAGGGAGAGTCAATACATGTGAAATCATCAAATTTTATGTGTGAAATACCTTGTAAGTGACCGTGTCTCAGATTTGACTGTAATAACAAGTGTTCAAATACAATACAATACAATACAATTGTTTGATTTGTACATCATATTGAAATTGTCAGAAGCCTATCGCCATGCATCTGAATTGCATCATCATCATCATCATCATCATCAGCATCATCATCATCATCATCATCATCATCATCATCATCATCATCATCATCATCATCATCATCATCATCATCATCACCACCACAATCATCAGTTTCTGACGTCAGCCATTTGGCGGCGATGGCGGCGATGAATAAATGATCTCCATTTTCCTCGGTCATTAATTTTGTCAAGTCCATTGTTTCCCTTAGTTTCAAAGTGATGTTTTACATACATTTTTATCCAGCGTTGTCTGGCTCTGCCTTAGTGTCTTTTCCTTCGAATCTTGCATGTAGTGCAGTGTTTGGTATTTAGTTAACTGGCATTCTCTCTAGGCCTATAGGCCCTATGTTGAAACCATCGGATCTTCTTTGAACGACTTTGTCTAGCAGAGTTGTTTCGATCCATAATGCTGTCTAATGCCAGCGTTTCTTATTTTCTGAAGTCTTGAAATCCCTGCGATCTTCCCAGTGGCGTAGCAAGGTTTTTGAGGGCCCTTGTGCAGAGTTTCGGTGGTGTGCCCCTTCCCTTTGAAACCCTCTTCGATTTAAAAGAAAAAAACGCTATGCAAAAAGCGCTGTTGCATAGGCTACAACATAAATAAAGTCAGATAATGTCAAGTTTACGGTTGTCTAACAAGAAGAATCCTAAAAGCTAAAAGTTCGTCTGGGCACTTTCTCTTGGGCAAAAATCCAGCACTTTTGAAGTGCCAAGCTTTTTGGCATGTTCATTTTCTATTGACAACATTGGCAGGTCGTTCAGCCGCTCTTCTGACATGGTACTTCGTAGATAGTTTTTTTTTATGAGCTTCAGTTTTGAAAAATATCTTTCACATGTCGCAACAGTCACAGGCAAAGTCAGCAGCAACATGTAGGCCCTAGGGCCTAGGCAATGTAGACATCATTGAATGTAGACGACAGAACATATAGGCCTAATAGTCTAGGATCGAGTAACAGTTGCACAATTTCGAAGATGGTTGACCTCGTTGACAACTTCGAACGAAGGCTTGAGCAAAATTACATCATCTGAGTTGGAGAAGCAAGGGAAATTTGGTATCATACTGATTATTATCTAACAATTCGGCCGCTGCATGTACAGTTCATCTTCAGTGTTGAAGGCAACAGAGCGCTGAGCGTTGCAGCCAACGAACTAAAGCTGAGAAATCGCTATTTGATTTGTCCACTATACTGAGTGCGTATGCTGTGCATGTAGATTTAAATAAATATAGTCGAGATTTGAGTGCCGTAATTCGTAGGCAGCCGATGACTACAAGCCACGATTCAGAAGCACTTACCCGTTCTGAATAGGCGCCACACCACTTAAGGTCCCCTTGCACGGACCGTTCTAGCCCGAGATTTTTAGATCGCTGAAATAAGCCACCTTCGGGAAGCGAACCGCGATCCGCACTCGCTCTCTTGCACAGACTCCCACAGAGCAGTATGATACTCAGCCTAAGCTCTTACCGATGTAGCTAACTGGGCATGATTAAGTTGATTTGATTACATTCTGAAAGGAAAGCCCTTTTTACGGTCTCACCGCCGGGGCCCCTTATGCCGCCGGGGCCCCTTATGCCGCCGGGAGCCTCTGTGCCGCCGGGGGCCCTTGTGCTTTGCACAACCTGCACAACCCATTGCTACGCCACTGGATCTTCCGCAGTAAACTAATTTCTGCTGTAATAATTCTTTTCTTGTCTTGCTTTCGCATTGGCCAACATTCCGACCCGTAGACTAGAGGCAAATCGGTTGTATCTTTGTCTTAATTATCTTTGTCTGGTTTTGTGGTCTTGGTAGGCCTATATAGTAGGCCTAATTGGATTGCAAGGGGTGTTCAGGCACGAATGAGGAAGTTTTTCGCCTCGCATGACATAATTATGAAATTATATAATTTCCCAAAGAACTGATGTAAAATGTTATTACTTTTAACCAAAAAGATGGTCTCCAAGATGCACCATTACAAACCCCGAAATAAAATTTCCTTACAGCCTCTTCCCAGACCTCTCCCTCAGAGAGGTTGAAATCTGCGTAATTTTTGGGAAGCTCTGGTTACGCCACTGCTAGATGGTGTTAGAGCAGTTAGACTGTTAGTTTACCTAATATTAAAACTAGTACCTAAGTAATTATAATTTTGTAACTTAATAATATTTCACTTTTTTCATTTTGCAATTTTTCATTTCTTAGCCTTTCAGCGCTGTACGCACTTGCGTAAGTGCGTACGTCTAATGGCGCCGCTGATATATATTATACATATATATGTATATATATTTATATATATAATATTTATTCGTTCGTTATTGAATCACACGGGTTGACACACGGCAACCTGGTACATAGAACAGTTGTGCCTTTAGTGCAACTAGCCTTTGGTGTGGCATCAATGAATACATTTAATAGGCCTAGCTATCGATAGTTGCAGCAACAATAACAGCAAAATAACTTTTAAATATAAATCTATTAGAGTAGTTCTCTTGTTGCAAAATAATGGAACTTCACTTTTAAAACCCAGCTTTCCATTGAACTTTATATCTTCATACTTTGGTCAATCCCAGATTGCTTTCGAAGACTGTTCATTACTCTGTGATGTTGGCCCGTTGCATAAACCTAGGTTAACGACAATTGTGGAAGAGCATCCTTTTATTTGCTTTGCACCTTTTATATGGAACGTTTGACTTGCCAACTTGCTATCTTCATTTAGATCAATTGTCAATAATTGCTATTTTTCTCTGGCCTTACCAAGACCACGTCTTGGCCCACAGTGAATGATTACTCACACCTCATTTTTCTAATATAGGCCCCCTACTATTTTGCAAAGTGCTTTGACACTTTAATGATGAGCAACATTGGTTTTGCAGTCGCTTTTAGTGCACTCTTGTCATTAAAGTGTTAAGTAACAATCTTTGCTGGAACCTATGTTAAATAAAATAGATACAAAAAATAGTCAACTGTTAAGGTTTTCATTTTCACATGACAGCCTGTTTGCCCTTCAGCCAAAATGATCAAGTGCTTTTTGCTTACGATCTACTCAGTTTTGAAATAAAGCAACAATACTTTCAAATATTTTAAAATATGCTTCAGTGTCCAAATGCTTTCAAATATGCATATGATATACAATAATATAAAACGGTGGCAGATTTCAAAGTCGGTACAGAATGTAGCCTCAAAAACATATGTTAGATATTCAAACGACCATTTCCCTGGACACTAATATCAGTATGGTCCTAGCACTATTAGCCATTGCATTCATTCATACACACAACTATTTCCAGGCTCATGATACATCAATGACCCAATCAGCTCTGAAGACATATGATTTATGATAAGAAAAACAATAAAACTGCAAAATAAGTAGAACAGCTGAATCATGTTAAAAAGTTTAATGTGCTAATTGCATACAACTTCCTTTTAAGAAAGACTTGTAACATAATTACTTATGCATGTCATCATGATAAAATTCCTTAAGGCACCAAGTTCAGCAAAAGCAGTTGCATAAAAAGATATCTAAAAATACTTGCAATTACAGATAGTTAGCAAGGCAGCAGGCTCGTTAGTAACAGTCACGAAATTCAGCTTAAAATACCTCACATTCGGTAGGTAGCTGTCATTTGTTTTGCCAAAGAAATGTGCTTACTACAATTAAGGAAATTGGTCTAGATCAGCGGTTTTCAAACTTTATTTTTATTGTACCCCCAGGTAAAGAAATTGAATTTTGGCGTACCCCCAACAAGGTCAGATCAAAAACAACATGCGAGTGTGAAGTCCCCTTGCAATTAACAACTCCTTTTAATCATTGGTGCAACCGGGTATTAGTCATAGGTAGAAAAACTTTAAAGTAATATAATTGTAACTTATAACTTATTAAGAATGTAGTCATATCAACAAAAGGAAAAATTAATCACTATTAGAAAGTGTTAATGTGTTTTGACAAGCACAGATTTACAATATCTGGTTTAATATTTGTCAATTTCAAACGCAACTCTGGTTGAGTTCAAGCTTTGTTCTGTATTTGCTTTTGATTGCAAGCATAGCTGAAAAATCTGTTTCACACAGATATGACGTGCTGAAAGGAATCACAATTTTAAAGCTCGGTCAGATATTAATCTATATTCAGCTCTTCGTTTCAGCCAAAAATCACACAACATGTCTTCCTTGAATTCGTTCTTCAATCCACCATAACATGATAACCTAGTTCAACAAACTGGTCTCTTTCCTGGACTGAAATATCAGCCGGCAACACTACATCCGCTGGCATATACTCATAGAAATGTACAGAAAAATAAGCGAACGGTGGACGTAGAAAAGTTAATGAAAGAAAGAAGGACATGAAGTCCATAAACTTATAGAAAATTTTTATTTTTTGAAATTTTTCGCGTACCCCTTAGCGACACCTAGCGTACCCCCAGGGTACGCGTACCACAGTTTGAAAACCCCTGGTCTAGATGACAATGATTACGCCGAGACTTGGTCTGCGTCATGAGAGACATCGCAAGATTGACTCTTCGTGTCAAAGTCATCAGCATCCTGGATTTCAGTGTCTGCAGCAGCAGCAGCATGCTTCATCCTCTGAGAGCGTGACCAAAGCGTTAAGCCAATAACAAGCAGAAAGTTAACAGCGCAAACAACAGCGATTGCAATGAGACCATATTTGACTTCGAGACTTGTACCAGATGGCTCTTGGCTCTGCGGCTGTTTTGGATTCTCCGGATCAGATGACAAACCAGCTGCTGCAAGACATATTACAGAACCGGTGTAGTTATTCATCTGTACAATACTTAGCTGTCATCTGTTTCTACAATACTTAGTTTTCCAACTGAATCAGAGGTACACTGGAAACTCATTCAAATACTGTCTTGTGCAGTCATGTCAAGAACTGCTTTATGACAAGGTCATGCTGCATGAGTTCATTTTCTACAGCTGAACTAAGTTTTGGATCCATGTCCGTGATAATGTTTTAGCTGAGAATTTATCTTGTAATGAAGTCTGTTGACCGAGTCTCCAGGGTATTTTTAATAAAGTTTGCAGATAACACTTTAATATATCTCACAAGCTTCATTCTCTGTCACACATGATTTACACTCACCGATTTCTATGAAAAGAGGAATAAGACGGCTAATTACCACCTACTAGTAGTTCTCAACTTCTAATGGCAAATAAATTGTGATTACTTACCACCCTGTCCAGGAGGACCTGGAGGACCAACTAGTCCAGGTGATCCACGTAAACCTATAATCACAGTAAGCAACAACCTAAAGTATCATAAATAGAAAATGCCATATTTTCTGTCAACAGTGGCTTCGCAAATACTACCTACTTCAATTAAATCATAGCTTCCCACATTGCGAACATATATCTATGCTAATAAAAATTTTGAACTGGGTGATGACAGAAAAGAAAGTAACTTTCAAGACCAGGCTAACTATTTTATGGTTCTAGTTTTCAGTCAACCCGATTATCTTCGTCTTGTGCTGACTCTCAAGACTTGTCCCAAGTTAACCAGATTATCTGACTACCTCAATGTGAATCGACTGAGGAGGTTTTGCTTTTTCCACTGACATTGTCTCCAGACTCTGTAACTCTCTCTTCCTCTGAAGAGTTTGTGTTGGACTTTAGAGACTGATTAGAAACTAGGCATTCTGGACTCATCTACTCTCAGGCTGTTTCTGTGTCTTTTCAGATTTCCCTCCAAATGATTTTAAATGAGTAATATAACATTGAAAATATAGAAAACAAGCAACATAAAAAAGAATAAACAGTGCTGCCACACAGTGATACATACACATAGGTCACATCCACTGTGCCTGGACGACCTTGTAATCTGCATGGTTGCCATGTTGGCTAGTTACTTTTTTAAAAGTAATCAGTTACAGTAACTAGTCACTGGACTGCACAATGTTACTACCGTAGTTACTGTAACTAATTACTTTTTTAAGCAACTAGTTACTGATTACAGTTACTTGTTCAAAGTAACTATAGTTACTTTTAGTTACCACGCACAAATGTTAAAGTCCAATTTTGCTGCATCGTTCTTTTAGCAGGTAATCACCAGGATAATAGATTCATAATGAATATTCTTGCTCTACTGAAAAGCCAGATTAGATATGTAGAGTTCTCTACTGTCTTGCACCATAAGAAACACCTGAAATTATTTGTTGCTAAGCCAATTTAATAATAAAAAGTTAGTGATACAAATATTAAAATTCTACTTTAAATTGCCCAGTTGATAACTATATGTCTTCATTGGCTTGCAACAACAGAAGAATCTCAAAATGTTCATCGCTAAGTCTATTTGGTCTAGGTGTCAGGATTTTGCCACCTAAACTTAAAAAGTCATTCAACCGGTGCACTATATGGTTTCCGGTATTAAACTTCAGAAAAACGTCTTTAACTAATAGAAATTTGTCTAAAGTGTCCAAGGATTTCTTTGCATAGCCTAGTTATAGTTCTAATTCACTCTGGACAGCAAATGTTTTTCCGGAACTGCAGTTTGCATTGGTGAAGAACCTCTCATCTGGAAATTCTTCTGCCTTTACAGTGGTTCCATCCTTCAGGGTTGAGAAGCGAGTCATTTCTTACTTCAGAAGAGTCCTTGCCTTCTCTCTCTTATACCAGCATCAGAAGTTCAGATCACCACCTCAGGCGTAACTGTTGCAAAAGTCACTGATGCAATGTTGAGATCATCAGCCTCAAAGGATGGCCCATGTAAACCATCCAAAAGGGCATCGAGCAACAGAGACACAACTTACCCTCATGCTTTACCATGGACAATTTTGTGCACAGAGAGAGCAGCATTGGAATAACTGCGTCAACAAAAAGGTGTTTCTTTATGCTTGCAAAATGTCAAAAGCTTCAGGAAGTGCATGTTCCATGTTCACCAAAGAATGGTACGGCAAGATTCGCAAAATATTACACAAAGTTATAGCGAAATTATTATCATGGTGCTTATGCAGTGGAAGATTCCGCCATGCACAATCATGAAGAAATTACTTATGTGGTGGAAGGCTTTTAGCATGTTTCTAATGACGACACTAACCCTGACCCTAACCGACCATCACGACGCCTAACCTGACCCTAACCGACCCTCACGACGCCTAATTTTTTTTCATCGGCACCGATTATTTCTGCCGACACCGATTATACCAATTGTTCTAATACGGCCTGTTTAAGAGTATGGCCGATTAATCGGTACAGCCACACAAGTCCCATGCATCACTGTAATTTGTAGAGTTAACTTAGAGTTTTAGTACACAATGTTCACCTGTGGCTCCAGTTGCACCAAAACGTCCAGCTGTTCCATCGGCACCTGGATCTCCTTTAGCACCAGTACTCCCTGCTGGTCCAGGGCCACCATCTCTTCCAGAATAGCCTTGGAAACAAATATTGCAAAGTAAATCATTATCACTTCTGCCTGAGCTTAGGTTCAAGGCTTCCAAAGAGTAACAGCAAAACAATTACTTACAATGACCGAGTTAACAAACACAACTGCAATATATCTGCAAATGCATCAAAGTGTGTCAATACAATGCCAAGCTCAAGTATTTGCATCACTGCCTCCAAAAGCAGACATTGATAGGTACTTAGCAACTTTAGTTGGTGCTAACCAGTGTCTCCTTTATATCCTTGTGGACCAGTAGGTCCCACTTGGCCAGGGCGACCCACAGCACCAGTGGCTCCATATCCACCAGATGGCCCTGTTATGCCAGTGGCTCCAATCCCTCCAGTTTGTCCAGTTGCTCCATTATTTCCAGGAACACCTGGATTCCCAGACGGTCCTGTTGAGCCAACTGGTCCAGTGTAACCCGTATATCCAGTCAGACCCATCCTCCCAGGGAGACCCAGAGGACCTGTGGAGCCAACTGGTCCTGTTGCACCGGATGAACCTGAAAAACAGCAAACATATAAAGTACAAATATCAAAAAGTACATTTGATTTAATCATATAAAGTACAAATATCAAAAGTACATTTGATTTAAACATATAAAGTACAAATATCAAAAGTACATTTGATTTAAACATATAAAGTACAAATATCAAAAGTACATTTGATTTAAACATATAAAGTACAAATATCAAAAGTACATTTGATTTAAACATATAAAGTACAAATATCAAAAGTACATTTGATTTAATCATAAACTATCATAAACATGTGAAAAATACAACATCTTTAGAACAATTTAGTCATAAAAGTAAAAAATGGTTAAACAACTACTAATCTCTAAGAAAATAATTCTTATTGTCATTGGAAGTTTTATGAAAATTAAATTGTAAATAGTTGATCACAACAGCATTAATAATTAATGCTCTTTTTAAAACACTAAAACAAAATATTAAAGTAGGCCATAGAAAAGAAATGTAGCCTGACAAATTATCTTTAAGAATACAAACAAATAGCATATGGTATAAATATTCATAGCCACTAACAAGTCCTCATAAATTTTCTTGAAATCCATATTATTTTCCACCAGTAATGCCACATTACCATTTATAGTTAATCAATTTAAAGGCACATCTTACCTGAAGAACCAGTGTTACCTGTCCCACCAGTTGCTCCTGGCAAACCAGTCCAACCAACTGGCCCCGTTGCCCCTGTCCAACCTGGTGGCCCCTGAATTCCTACAGAGAATTCAAAAAGTGTAAATGAGCTTCATAAATGTCAGCCAAGCTCACACGCCAATACTTCATCAACAAACAATGCAACAGAACTACAGAAGCTATTCGCAAATAGACATTCATAAGCAATCTCGCTTGAATTGCTTACAATTAACTGATAAGCAATAATTGTAAAAAATAAGCACTACAAGTATGCTGATGCAATAAATAACAACACAGTTGTTGCATCAGGCAACAGGTTGTTTTGCAGAAAATCTCTACATATATATATATATATATATATATATATATATATATATACACACACACACAACCCAAAGAAGTCAAAGGCATTAATTTGTAATGCTGAGTTTCTTGTTAGACGCCTCCAGACTTGTATGCAAGACTTAAAACTTCAAGACCAAGACAGTTGAGTTCCAAGACTGAGACCAAGACCAAGACAGTGGGGTACCAAGACCGAGACCGAAACCAGGACACAAGGTCCAAGACAGTTCAAGATAGTGATAACCGCACATTTGCAAAAATGATGGAAATGCACAATGGACCCCAATCCCGAAAACAATTTTTCTCTGAACTGCTCAAGACTATAGCATGAAGAAATTAAATATTTCAGGCATGTCTGAATCTTCTAAACGATTTTAAAATTTAAATTATTCACCTAAAAGCTAGGGTCAACCAATGACTTTTATCAAGGTAGAACCGCACATGCATGTGGTGTCACACGTTAACCGACACATACGACACGTGAAAACCAAAGCATCCCCATTCTAAATGTTTATCCGTTTTTCTACACTTCCTGCGTGTTTAGCACAATTTTAGAGCACAAGAATTAAAGACAGTTTGCGCGCGGTTGCTGAAGACCACTTCTTCAAGAGAAGAAGATTTCTGCTTCAAGACAGTTTCCAAGAAGTCAAGAAATGACCGCGAGACCAAGACAGAGACCAAGACAATAGCTTCCCCAAGACCGAGACATCAAAACCTGTCTCGAGACCAAGACTGAGTCTAGAAACCAATAAAATTGTATATTGCTTTAAATTCTGATATTATTTCTGGACATACCTGTGTATCCAGTGGCACCTAAAGGACCCTGAGGTCCTGTGTTTCCTTGTTGTCCTTGTCCTCCAGGAGGAGCAGTTGCTCCTATCTGACCTGGAGGACCTCTAGTACTCTGAGACCCTGCACCACCTGCAATAAAAATAATCTTGCCCCAGAACTGAATTTGTTTGAACTGGAACCCAACTTTCAACCAAGAAACAATTTTCCAGCCATGAAGTTCAAAAGGAAAGTTGAAGTGGTTGCTGGATTGGGCACTGCAGTCAAAATACTAAACCAAAGACAGTGTAATTTTATTCAAAACAAGGACTATTTAGGGGTGCCTTGTGTACAACAGGTGACTGTTTATGCTGTTCAATCCACCACCAATATATAATTTATCCCATGCACCTGACCTGCGTATCCGGCGCTACCAGGAGGACCAGTACTGGAACCCAGTGGAAGTCACTCCCAGAGTTTTTCTATTGAAACCGATGTTGTTGTACTCTCAATGCCAGCCATTACTGGCATCTGCAGATATGAGACAATGATTTCCTTTTAAGCCGACTGCCATAGGCTAGATACAAATAGCAAATAACTTTCGTTGTCTGATGTTCAGGACTAACGGCGACATGGGCGCCCGCAGATATTTTTTGTAGGAGGGGGGGCGGCAAACACAACGGTCACGGTTGAATTTTTTAATAAGAGCTTGAAATAATCTTGCTTTTTTAATAATGCTTTCTCCTGCGGATTTAAACCTGTATTTACTTAAATATTTCCATTGACTATCTTTGGCTGTTCGTTTTTTACTTTTCCTCAGCACTCATGTGTTTTCATGTAATCTGGCAATTTTTTTCTTGAAGGTTCAATAAAAATGATTTGATTTGATTTGAAAATGCAAAACAGGAAATTAAGAACATGGATATTTTTCACAGAGGTTTTTAAATGTAAAGTTTGAAAATTTAAAAGAATATCCAAACAAAATCAATTTGGGACGACTAGTAGGCCTATAATAAACGTTTCCAGTGGAATAAAAAAATATTCTTATAGATCTTGTTGAGGTTGGGATGACTATATCCTAGCCTGGGGGATTATATCCTAGCCTGGTATTATGCCCTAGCCTGGGGGATTATGTCCAGGGGATAATTATGTCCGTCTACCACGCATTTCAAGACCTCAATAAGTTTCGTTGGATATTTTAGCTAACTCAACCTGTGAAGCCACTACAAGATGCATTTGAAAAAACGCCATAACTTACTTCTGCATGGGATGTCCTCTTGGCTGAGAGTGCCAGCCTGAAACACATACACTATCACTTTCAAACTCATACAACTGAGTAATTGTAACGGGCAAAGATAAAGGTAAATGTGTTATCACACAGAAATACTGCAAGATTACAGGACTATGTTTTAAGATTACTGAAACTTTTGTTGGAATTACAGGATTACCTTATTACTGAAGGATTGCGTTTTACAATTGAAAGATCGCTTTCTTACGTTTTCCCTTTCAACAATCAATCAATCAATCAAAATGTTTATTTGCAACAAATGAAACAGAAAAATCAGGTATACCGTACATATTGTAAATTGGCTACAAAAAACAAAAACCTGTTATAGTAGTTTAACGATTAAAAATTACATTTCAATATTTCAGAAGTATGTTTAAACAGTAGGCCTACCAGTTACGTTTTAAGTTTAGTAGATTTCGTTTTACGACTGCAGGATTGTATTTACGATGACTAAAGTAGCCTACAGTGATCGGTTCAACGTACATAGACCTCTGCATCGAGACCCCATCCAGACAGGCTGTAGATTGTGTACTTGACTCTGACTTCGTCACCTGCGACGCGATAGAGCCAACAGTTGTCAATATTGATGAGCTGAGTTCGATTGTAGCAATAGCCAAGGGGAATGCAGTAACAGGTTGGATCGGTCGATAGACATGGTCGATCAACGGTGCTCTATCAGGTAAACAAACAATTACGCGATTACAACAAAGTAGGCTACAATAACGTTTACAATATGATGCACATGATAAAAATGATCGAAGCATGATAGATTCCACAATAACAGCAGCACTAATACAGTGGCGGCACTACACCAGGGCATGCCAGGGCAAATGCCCTGGTAAAAAGCCTTTGCCCTGGTCGTTGCCCTGCCAAATTTTGGCTCCAAAATTTTGCTATAGGCCTACAGCTTTATAGCATGATGATACACGATACACAACTGCAGGTCCACAGACGTGTATTATATGTGTGGTCGGAAAATTTGAATTTTGAACCACAGTAGAAGCGAACACTCAGTTGTTTGTACAAGGAGACACGCTCGATATAGGGCCATGGCAGTGAGTGATGATTCTTCCATTGAGGCATGCATCCACTCTGCTCCAGCGTGTCTCTCTGTCTCTGTCTGTCTCTGTCTGTCTGTCTGTCTCTCTCTCTATATATATGCATACATATAATATAATGTATGTATTATATATAATCGCTGTCTCTGTCCTACAGTGTCTCTGTACATGCCATGGTATAATTCATTCGTTTACCGTAGGCCCCTACTTTTAAATATAATACGTAGACGAAAATTATCATCATCAGCCATGAATCCTTTGAAACGTATGTACAGTTCTGGCATTCAGAAAAGAGCAGAGGAAAGTCGAAAATTGAGGTTCCTGTTGTCGGTACTCCTTCCATCAATTTGTTCTTTAAGATGCAAACCTCAGGTGCTGATATTCCTTCAGCTGCAGATGTTTGTGGAGAATGCAGATACAGCGGAGGAAGAAGCCGATAGGCTAGCTATTAGTTCACTTTGCTCCAATGTGCCGACAACTTCCAAGTAGAAAATAGACGTCATTAGAGGTGAGGAAATTGACAGTATACTTCCAGTTCCACTGCTACCTCAGACTGTGATTTATTTAAGCTGGGCCGATTTTTCGATATACGGTACTGATCGCGTGATCGGGCACACTTTTCTTCCACTATCGCATCTGCTTCCTTTAATTAAGAGCATGACTTTATCTCAGGACCCATGTCATCCTATAGTAGTCCGTTTGAAGAAGATGGAAGCGGGAGGCCGTAAACAATAGGGCCTACCTGAATCAATGGCTCTATTTGTTGAACTTGTTGCTTTTGAAAACTGTTGTGCATGCTACCCAAAAGAGTATTTATTAGTAGGCCTAATGCTTTACTAAGTTCACTGAGATGTTAAAATTTGCTTTACAAATGTGCAAAAGCGTTCAGCTTCAGAGGGCTTTGCCCATCTGAGCCTCTGACCTGACAAGTACATGTATAATAGTGCAGAGGGCCGACTTATGGCGAGCGCAGTAGCGCGAAATTAAATGGTCACGATGCATATGGTGACGGTCACCATATAAGCTCACGTACCACGCTTGCCATAAATCACCTCTGCACTGGTTATTTGTATGACTGCCCTGGCTATGCCCTGGTAACAAAAAGTGTCTGGCGCCGCCACTGCACTAATAAACTAAAGATAGACCCAACAAGACAACAACATACTAACAGTAAAAAGACAACAATAACAAGATTATAACAACATGACATTAACACGAAAAAAAACAGTATGACAATCACAGCATAGCAATAACAACAACAGTAACAGTTACATTTAGACCTATAGTTGCATTCTCAGTTACAATAATATAGTTCCAATTACAATATTATTATATTCGGTTCTCTTGTAATTCTTTTAATAATTCAAAGAACTAAACAGAATTGAAAAAAGTTTTCTGCAAGAACTTTAGACCACTTTTAACAAGAACTCCAACAATTTTCCGACTGGTGAACTATCAACCTAAAAGCCTATAAAATATTAAGTTCAGTTACATTATACTATATAGGGCCTATATCACATCATATCGTCGCATCATGTGATATGATGTGATGTAGTATAATCAGTGGCGGCGCCAGCTATACAATTTCAGCAGGTCGCGTCAGGGTCATGGGAGTTATTCAACAGGTCGAAGAAATTAATGTTTGAGTTTGACGCCTCAAGCAGCATAACTTATATATATATATATGTATATTATATATATATATACATGTATATATAACGAAGAAAATTATTATTGAACGCTTATAGCCCACGTGTTGTAGCATATTCAAATAAATTTAACAGAATTCAGCATTATTAACGTTAAACGTTAGTTACTTTACTAGATTTTTGAAGTACTGATGAGCCACTCAGAACCAGTGGCGTAGCCAGGTTTTAACGCCAAGGGGAGCGAGCACATAAAAAAGGCCCCACTTACCTATAAATAAATAATTTCAATTAATTACATTTATTTTGATTATACGTATTTATCTTTTGGATTTTTAATAGAAACACCTACTGTATAAGGTCGCAAAAGCAATATGTACAGTAAATTAGTAATAGTACGGTATAGTACTGTAATAGTAGGCCTACAGTATAGTAGCCTACTGTAATAGTATTATAGTAACATAACATAACATAACAATACATTCTCCATCTTTAGACATAATATACTGTAAGTATCTTTCAAAGCTCTTGCATAGTACATCGTCCACGAGTACATTTGCAAATATTTCTCTGTGGCATCGAACATAGATGAGCAAATCACTGCTACATGTAACGTCTGTAGCAGATACTGCCTTCTATATTCGTTAGAAAGCTGTTTGCTATGGATTCAAACTTGCAGTTTCCTGTTGTCGGAACGTGGACTGTCTTGAAACCAGGAAAATTCCATTTATCATGAATAGGGCCTAGGCCTATCTATTATTAAAAAGGTAGTTACGGTTAACAGTCTTTTTCGTACAAGACAGTTCACATTGGAAACTATGCGTGTAAACTGTTCTAGTATAGAGGTAGGTCTACTATTATAGGCCTAGTCACAGTTTGACTTCGGCTTGACCTCCTCGGATTTTGACCTGGCACCGGAACGAACATAGGAGTTTGGCTATAATTGCGGACTTCATTTGATATAGCGCCGGTCAATAAGCTGCATGGTCTTCCTGACGTGGCTTTTGTGGGTGCTGAGAAATTTTCGAAGAGTTAAATTGCATTACGGTATGTTTTGGGCCATAAATCTGTCGTCCTGACCCCCGTCTGATTCTGCGTTCCTCGGCCAAGGGAGAGCTCCTTGTCCCCCGGGCCCGTTCATGTCTCAAACAGCGCCGAGCCTTCTCGATTGTTGGGCCCTCAACCTGGAATGGGCTTCCACTTGAGCTGCGCTTGATGACTCGCAGCAATATGCCTGATTTCTGCCGCTTGCTCAAAGTCTTGTCTTTTAACCGCGGCTGGGCTGGGAGCGCCTCTGAGTAGGTTCCTACATAAATTCTCGGAATGAATGAATGAATGAATAAATTCCGAAAAGGCCCCACATTTGCCAAAATGGTCTCAGGGGGAGCGGCCGCTCCCTCTGCTCCCCTACTGGCTACGCTACTGCTCAGAACATAGTGAACATGTATGCTAATAAAACACACGAGTCGCATGACCCACGTTTTCAACATTTACAGAAACATCGTTTAACTCCTGCAATTCGCTAGCATTATTATCGTTCAGAACTACACCAACGTCGGCATAGGCTAACAGTCATATCATTCTGCTTAACGTTTTTCCGACAGATTTATTTCCGAAGAAATATTCAATGTTGCAGCGCCTCATTGTTATTTATTCATTTCTTTGCTAATGTATAATTACAACGTTAATGCAATTCGTAAATTCTGCCCTAGGCCTATTTGACAAAATCTCCACTCTTGATATCCCAGACCAAATCTATAACTGGCTATAGTTGAATATCATCTTGAACGCTCACACCTCACTATATTCAAAGGTCACTCTTCATCTCTCCTCCCAATCAATGCTAGTATAGTTTAAGGCTCTGTCTTAGGACCTACCAACTTCTACATTACTGGTTCAGACCTGCACCCTTTTCAGCCAGAGCTTCTCATTTGAAAATAGAAGGCGATTTGAAAAACGATCGCGCTGCATTGAGTAGGCGATCGATGCGCGGTCGACCTCGGGACCTTTTGTGTACAGCGTATTATGTGAGTTGTATTCGTATAGCTGCATATTATAATATGGTTGTCCATTAACTGCCAGAGTACAAGCAACACTTATTAACCGTCTATTGCCTCCTCTGCTTGTCGATGCAATGTTGTACCGATCCTAGCCTGAACTTTCCCAAGTAATGTAAATTAGATAAATAAAATAATGGTCTGGCTCCAGGTTCCTCTTGGAGTCTAACTCATCGAGCGCGATCGATTTATCGATCCACCAGACACTTGCTAGGCGATCGACCAAGGAGATCGATCGATCGATCGCCTCAAATGAGAAGCTCTGTTTTCAGCCCCTTAATCTTAAGTTCAAATTTTCAGATGACACTTACTTCCTTACTGGATCCTCTCAAGCTCATACTATTCCATCTGAACCGCATTTAATCTCTACCTGGGCTTCTGCCAATAACCTTACCTTAAATAATTCCAAATCTAAAGAAATGATCATTTTCCGCCCTCGACACCAATTTAACCCTCCTCCTCCATTACATAGTATTACCCGAGTTAAAACTTTGAAAATACTGGGTGGTCATCCTTCAAGATAATCTCAAACTCACAGCCCATATAGGCCACCTCACAGCAACTTGCTCCTCCTCTTTTTATGCGATCAGAAAACTCGATCAAAACCCATGGCCTTTTCTTCCTCATCCATCCATAATGTAACCAAAGCCACTACCGTTGCTAAACTTCTATATGCCTCCCCATCCTGGTGGAGTCTTACCCTGGCTTCCGATAAAGAGTGCCTGGAAAAACTCATAAAAAGAGCCAAACGCCTAGGTTACCTAGAACAATCCTTTCCAACAGTCTCTGAACTTGCAAATAGCCTATAGCCGATGCGAAAGTCCTATAATAATAGGTCCTTGATTTTTGACGTAACGGCGGAAAATACTACATAATCATTTCAATTTTAGAGTTTACAACATAGGCTTCTGTTGACATAAACGTTTAAATGTCGTTTAGATCTAATAATTGCAATAGTGATCCTATGTATATGGGACAGATGTTGATGTTTGAAATGAAAAGAAGATATTAAACATTCCAAAGAATTTTAAGCAGGTCATTAAGCAGGTCGGGAGCAAAATAAGCAGGTCAAATGACCTGCTGCGACCTGCTGTAGCGCCGCCACTGAGTATAATGTAGCTGAACTTACATTTTCACTTCACATTACTTTTACAAACAAGATTAGGCCTCCTGCTACAACAAGTATAGTTGCGACCGACCCTCTTGCGAGAGCCAATGGCAGACGGGGCCTCGAGAACTTCGGGTAGGACTGTTCCTGTTCGAACAGAGAGCTGTCTCGTCGTGTCGTAAATTTCATACGTAATGTTCTTTATTCCGCTAATTTTGTTGACGACATCAAAGACGACGCTGAAAACAGATGCACAAAATAATAATAAAAAAATTTATTATAAAATATATAAGGAAATTCTAAGAATGTTTTCATATGCTCTTCTTCCAGTTAATGACAAAAGTGACTATGACGGCAATGATAATTAGGGCCTATGATGAATATTAAAATGACGATGATTGTGACGAACCTGGTCATGTACGTAGGCCTAGTCTAGTTCAGTTACGCACATTTTAATCGCACGCAGACGCCAGTACGGTATAGCTTTTCTTCCCGCTCACTGGCGTGTGGCGCCAATTAACGCGTAATCTGATTGGCTAGAATTTTGGCGCCAAAGCCCGTGTAAAGGAGACGCCTCTGGTGGCTATAAGAAGGGACGATTGGCGGCAAAATGTCAGAGGCGTTTGATGAATTGATTGTGAAGAACCACGTCCGGGTTCTTTCGACGCAAGCCTTGAGATTCTGGTTTCTGCGCATCGACAGCGAAATTAGTTTTAAGTAGAAAACGCGCGCATTAGGCGATACGGACGGTATTCAATATTATTGTTCAACGAAGATTCCGTCGTCTGATCATGTGCACCCAGTCGAGTTCGCAGCAGTTTCGTTTGCGTTGTTCTCCGTAGAGGTGGGGCGATATTTCTTGTACTGATTGTAGTTATAAGATTAATTAATCATTGTGTTTTATCGGTAAGGCGCTATAAAATCAAGCGAATACGAATGGTTTCGCTTTAATAATTTTATTGTTAAGCATTATATATATATATATAATTGTGTCGAAATCGTATCTGTGGTTTGACCTGGGACTATTTTTACAAATAATAGTCCCAGGTTTTACTTGTGGATTTAATCAATGTGTATATTGAATCTGCTTAATTTCTGCATTTTTTTCTTAGATTGATATTAAATCAGTAAAAATGGCAACTGACCATGTTTTAATGGACGAGATAGTTAGGAAATGGAATGGATAGGAAGGGAAATGTTCCTCGCTCTTGTACAGCGCCAACAAGAGCTATCGGTCGAGTTAAAGGGATCTGAGCTGCAGGTGCATTTTAATATAGCTATAGATAGAGTAACTTGAGCAGATATTACATAGAGTTTAGATTTTATGAGGATGATTATAATGCTGACGACGATGATGACACTGATGATGATGATTATGATACTAACAGCTTGTGAAAAGAGGGAAGGAAGGGACGAATGAAGGATGTAAAGATGGATGAATGGACGGACGGACGGACGGATGGATGGATGGGAAGAAAGAAGGAAGACACAGATGTTTCTATTACACTGTACATAGTATGTTAGAACCTTTGTATCTTTTCCTAAACTGTTGGCGATTTCATTAGAAACGAAATCAAGACGGATTTAGGAGTTGCAGCGATATTAACAGACTTTTGTTATTTCGGATTTACAGCATTTTCTCCGAGGCATTATATACGATTTGATTTTGCTTAATGTGTTTTCACGTGAAGCGACGATCGGTTGATGCCTTCATGTGCATGATTATATATCAGCGCTATAGAAGTCGTCACATTGGATTAGCTCATATCAGATCGATCACATTAGGTTAGATTAGATTAGACTGACCTTGAGTTGAACTGTTCTGGAAAGTGTTTGACGAACTCCTGTTTCTTGACATCGATACTGAAACGTGACGTATCAACGTATGTCTTTGTGACGATCAGCTTCGATTTTCCGTAGAGGTCATGGACCCTCAGCCAGACCACGATCGTGTCCCCGTGCTTGAGGGTAGAGGAAATGCTGATCGGGAATCTGGTCGTTGAACGTTCCGTAATGACGGTGAAGGTCGACGGAGCAACAGCTCCCACGCCACTCGTTCGGTTGTCAACAGCATAGGCCAACTCGTATCCAGAGACGCCGGTTTCCCTGGTCAACGAATCGATAGAGCGCAACCCATATTTACTTCCTCGGTTGTCATCGATCTGATTGGGGGCTATTGGCCAAGGCCTGACCTGACGAAGCCAGTCCTCGTTGTTGGTGTTGGCAAAGTGACGGTCCCAGATAACGTTGAACTGGTAGGGTGAGGTTCCGTCTGCTGGTCTCTCGAGGCGAGTGATGAACTTGTAGTCTGTGTTTGGATCGGCTGCGCTGAGGTGGATCGGTGAGGTCGTTTCGTAGAAGCTGCTATCGTGGTTGTCGTAGTTGAAGATCTTTCTGGCCTTGGCCGAATTGTTGGCCTTGTCATATACGGTGAGTACAATTGAGTATGCACCAGGGATGGGGCATGTGAAGCGGAAGTTGTTGAGGGTGATGTTGACGTTTTCGGATTTAAGAGGTGCTCCGACGGGAACCAAGAGGTTCTCGGAGTTTGGCTGCATGTAGTAGACTTCGACGTAGAATCGGTCGATGCCCGATGCGTCGTCATTCCAGTCGTTGAAGGTCGGCTGAATGACGGGATCCTAAAATTCAGAAATAGAATGAGAATTCGATGAATGGATTAAGAAATGCACCAATGAATTCACTATAGCACAAATGAACGAGTGAATGAACACAAGAACAAAATAACGAGGATTTGAATGAATGAATGAATGAATGAATGAATGAATGAATGAATGAATGAATGAATGAATGATTTGAATGAATGAATGAATGAGGAAGAAGATAGATGGGTTGCGCGGTGTGTCAACCTGGATGAATTAAACGAATATGACGGATATATATAACGATATGAATATAAACAAAACAATGAATGCACAGAAACACAAATGAATGAACGAAAATGAATGAACAAATGAATGAACAAATGAATGAACAAATGAATGAACAAATGAATGAACAAATAAATGAACAAATGAATGAACAAATGAATGAACAAATGAATGAACAAATGAATGAACAAATGAATGAGTGGGTGGACAGGTGGATTATGAATGACCAATGGATATCTATTTGGGATAGATGAGTAAACTAATGTAGCCTATTATGTAGGCCTGAACATGCATATGAAATTATAAAGTGAATGGATGAACGAACGATATTATATATTCAATTATTCATCGATGAACGAACATATCTGGTGAGGAAATAACGAGCAATTCGATTGACTGATTTATCGATTGATTGAGATTGAATGAATGAACCATTGATTGATTGATTGATTGATTGATTGATTGATTGATTGATCGATTGATTGAGTTAGTAGGTGACTGAAAGTTTGACTGACTGATTGATTGAGTAAGTGTATGATTGAATGAATACTGCGTGATTGTCTGATTGATCGAGCTGATTAATTGATTGACTGAAATTGATTGACTGAAATTGATTGACTGAAATTGATTGACTGAAATTGATTGACTGAAATTGATTGACTGAAATTGATTGACTGAAATTGATTGACTGAAATTGATTGACTGAAATTGATTGACTGAAATTGATTTATTGAAGGCACCAAACCGATCAGATCAGATCTAATCTAATTAAATCTAGTCTATATGAATCTGCATGCACAGCTTTCTGAGGCATCAATCGACGGCGCTTCAGACCTATCTTGCGAGTCGGTGGAAGTCAGACTTACGGATGTCATGGATCGGTTGAGGGATATAGGAAAGACGGAGCAGTTGTTTGATTTGGAGAGACAGTGGTAAGGTGGTTCCAGGTCGAAAGCAAACTTCGTCGTACGAATTGTAGTGTTCATGCTGGGATCCATGGAGATACGTTGAGGGGTCGTGAAACGTCCTCCCGACCAATAATTGTCTCCTTTTTTTACTCCGCCCACCTGGGCCTCAATGGTTATCACAAACCTGGAAGAAGAAATCAATCGATTGTCGAATAAGAAGAAAAAAAGAAAACTTTATGAACACATTAAAGGAAAATGCGAAAAAAACGATTAAGAAGAAAAACAAATGTGAATACAGAGATGACGATGACGACGGCGAAGATGAAATAAAGAAGTTGTATTTTTTCTACTCTATCTGCAAAATATATCAATCGATGGTGCTCGAACGTTGAGGATTTGATCAAATACAGGAACAGTAGGCTACTGTTCTGATTAAACAGGCTGAAATGACACACATTATTAATATTAACTTCTATAGCGCCGGTATCTAATGCACAATGAATTCACCGATGGGTCACCAAAGCCATGCCTAAATCAGGACAACATCCTGAAGACCATGCAGTCAGGCCCGGATTAAGGCATGGTCACAATGTGTCCGTGCACATGCAGGGGCCCCACCACATAGGGGCCTCCACCACAAAGGCAAGAATTTGTTTATTAGGCTATAAAATATTTCAGTAGTGCGCATTATCCACCGATATAATTTAACACAAATATGTAAATCTAACAAACAGTTAAAAGGTCAAAAAGTTAGTTTGTCTCGGACGTGGAGTCAAGTCAAATTAGTGGAACTTTGCGTGTTTTCTTCTGTGCAGATTCGGTCACCCTGCAGGTCCTCAAAGTTGATCTCATGCAAAATGCCAGCTTCAATGCTAATCAGAGCCAGATGGGACAACCGCTCATTTCTCATCGATGTGCAAAATCTGTTATTTATCAGTTTCATTTTTGAGAATGAACGTTACGCACTAAAGTTACTGACCATCAGCACCAGATGGCCTACACGCGGAGTACTATCTCCACATTAGGAAAAAATCCCTGAACTTGTTTCTGGAGTATCATTCGATACATGAAATTCTCTCGAGACATATTGAGCTTGTACGTCGTTGAACGTGTCCACATATTCAACAAACTGCACGAGCTAATTTCCTAAGCATGCATCAAGGTCATCTTTATAGACCTCAACGATATTCGATGCCGCTGCATGCCAGTTGTTCTTGTGATCAAAGCACAATATCCAGTTTGCGTAGGAAGCTGAACCGAGACGCAATAAGGTCAGGCATACGTGCGTAGAGCGTACGTACACAACTCTTATGATTGAATGCATGTACGAATGTCTTTGCTTGGTTGTTCTTGTTTGTTTCTTTTGTGTTTTGTTTGTTGTATATTTGTTTGTATATGCATATATTTTTCCAGACACTTTGTGTAACGTCTGTTACTTTACATAAAAGTGTTACCTAATGCCTACGCTTGCATATGTCGGCCTAGTGTCAAACTCATAAAAGAACAATTAAGAGGCTAATCAGAAAACACATATATATATTACTGAGATAAATGGAAAAGTTGCCACTAGAACTCTAGCTAGTTTGCATTAAATTTGCTTACACCACATTTGCAGTAGGCCAACATAAATCGCATAAGAATCGAGCTGTTAGAAGTTGCTTACGATGCGTTCGTCTTGACTAGGCTTGCCACACCAAGATCGGACCATTGCTTCAGCAATCCATTGCACTGCTTAATGGTTGGCGGATTCTCGTACACTGGATCGGGACCAATGCAGAAGGTGGACGACGGAGCAAAGCGGGCTGAAAAGTACGAACCAGTAAGCTTACCTAAGGTAAGGATAGGTTGGACAAACGGAATAAGGATAAACTGAGCTAAGTTAAGGTGAAGCACAGTAATGCAAGGTAGGCTACGATAGAGGAAGGCAATGTAAGTCAATATAAACTGAGTTATGGCGAAGGAGTGGTAAGATAAAGCAAGGTTAGGTAAGTTATACGTCAGCATAAGTTGAGTTAACGGAAAGGTATGGTTAAAGTTAAGGTAATGCCAGCTGGGACTATATGAAAGGTAAGGTTATGCAGAGTCAGGTAAGAGCAAAAAGATCAGCTGCGCTAAGGAATGGTAAGTTACGGCAAGGTAAGGTCTTACTTTCTATTAACTATAATTATGTAACTCCTAGTCTCCTATACTGTAGATAGCACTTAGGCTGACAGTTGACAGTGTGAAGAATCCTAGAAGTAGCTTGCAACAGACGATGTTATATATATTGTCGTAATTAAAAGTACAATTAGAATAAGGTCGGATGACTTAGTGAAACGAATGTTAGGCTATGTTAATTCTACCTTCTTTGTCCAATACGATCATCATTGTTCTTTGCCCTCTTTTTAGGCTAAATTTTGTAGAGACATCTTACTTTCGTTAGGAAAGCTGACAGTAAAGTTCGTTTCCACGATTCCGATTGGCACAGGTGCGTTGAGAATGTACGGTGCTCGACTTCGACCCGGCAGAGACAGTTGGTTGACGTAATGGGCTTCCCAGTTGACGACGATCTTCGTCAGTCCATAGGCCGCCCTCTGTCCAATCCAGACTGGCAGAGGGTCAAGGCCAGAGGCCGCGCATTCGTTGGCACGGGCCACTTCCTGTTCCGCCTGACCGTCTGGTGTTCCGAATATCTGGACGTAGCAGCTCTTGATCTCCGGAGTATAAGTTACTGTCAAACGACATTAGTGTTTCTGTATGCTTATATAGCGCCTTAAAGGAGGCTGTCAAAAGAGTGCATACTTGTTTCTGGAGATTTATTGACCCTTGTAACATGTACAACGGTGTAAAGCTGCTATATATATATATATATATATATATATATATATATATATATATATATGTCCTCCATATATATATATATATATATATATCCTGCGTACAGGTGGTTCTTCAACCAAGGTCTTCGACCAAGGTCTTCACCATGATATATATATAGTAATATATATATACTAATAT
Source organism: Aporrectodea caliginosa (assembly GCA_020284085.1). Classification (NCBI taxonomy): domain Eukaryota; kingdom Metazoa; phylum Annelida; class Clitellata; order Crassiclitellata; family Lumbricidae; genus Aporrectodea; species Aporrectodea caliginosa. Next base: position 411,667 of record JACEVL010001027.1, read on the forward strand.
ATATATATATATTAGACCATATCAGGTTTATATAGATCACTTAAGTCCTAAGGGACAAGGTTACATTACATCAGATCAGATTATAAGGTAGACTCCGATTATCCGACTTACTTGTCTGGCAGTTGGGTCCTTTGAATCCTGCTGGACATATGCACTTCCATGGGTTTCTTGACTTGTCACAAAACCCGGGATAGCAATTCATCGGTCCATCATCGCATGGCTCTGTTGTAAAGAATGACAGGAATCGTATCAGCCAAAGGTTCTTAATAGAAGCAGCGAGACTTAACCGAATTTAGCAACACTGTGTTGTAATTTAGATGACTTCCTAAAGCTGAAGAACTATCTTTTTCCATCTCGAAGGAGTTAGTTGAACAGTTTGTGGTTATGCCAGTGTTACAGTGTGCATATATAGTAGGAGTTATTGGTGCTATAATAGGCTAGTATGCGGTGGTTGGAGTGGCAATACACGAACTGTAGTAGTACGTATGTACATAGTGTAGTAGTAGCAGCAGCAGCAGCAGCAGCAGCAGCAGTAGCAGCAGCAGCAGCAGCAAGCAGTAGCAGCAGCAGTAGCAGCAGCAGTAGCAGCAGCAGCAGCAGTAGCAGTAGCAGTAGTAGTAGTAGTAGTAGTAGCAGCAGTAGCAGTAGTAGCAGTAGTAGTAGTAGTAGTAGTAGTAGCAGTAGTAGCAGCAGTAGCAGTAGTAGTAGTAGTAGTAGCAGTAGTAGTAGTAGTAGTAGTAGTAGCAGCAGCAGCAGCAGCAGCAGCAGCAGCAGCAGCAGCAGCAGCAGCAGCAGCAGCTAGTAGCAGCAGCAGCAGTAGCAGCAGCAGCAGCTGTAGTAGCAGCAGCAGTAGTAGTAGCAGCAGTAGCTAGGATCCCATGGCTTAACCAGTCCTGGGATGGGCAAGGGATACGCTTGGGTGGTTTCCTTAGCTGAGGGGAGACCTCTAGTGGGAAATTCTCCTATATAAGGAGGTAGAGTAAGGGGCGTCTTCGAAGTCTCCGATGATACGGCCTTTGTGCAGTTCGTCTTGTCTGAGATCTTCCGGGCGCATGTTAGTCAAGTTCGTTTCGTGGCAAGTTCCACTTTTCTTCGTTACTCAAGGTTGCTTGAGTTTGGTCATGTCGTCAGCCTGTTGCTGTGTTGAAGACTTTGTTTCGTCGACGGTCTTGCTACAATAGAGCGAACCGTTTTCCACCCTTGTCTACGGGTCGGTAATGTATCGTTTTAATTTGTCTTTTTGTTGAGAATTATACCTTTGAAAATAGACAACGAGTTTGAGCTTTGTTATAGCTGGGGAACCCGCAACATATGAGGGCTCGCGGGATTTTTTTTCTCGTACGTTTGAAATTCTCATTTGAAATATACAACATTTAAGGTTTCGTCGGAAATTTGACGACGTTAAGAGAAAATTTGAGACAGAGAAGAAATTTTGAAATTAAGGGGCGTGTCTCAAGACAATTTTGAAATTTCGAAATTTTGAAATGGAGACGCCAGAGGCGGGGAAAATGTTGACAGTGGACGACATTTTTGATATGAAACAGGAAGAATTAAAGGAGGAATTGGAAAAATTGGGGCAAGACGTAAAAGGTCTTTCAAAAGTACAATTGCAAAAGGCATTGTTAAAATTGATTAAGTCGCCAAATGCGTCTCCAAAAGCAAAAGAGTCTGGGGTTCAGGCTGAAAGTTTAAAATTGAAATTGGCCGAAATTACACGCATACAGCAAAAAGAAGACCGAGAGGCGGAAAGACTGTTTGAGCTGGAGAAGATGAAAATACAATTAAATGCGGATTCTAAGCTTAAGTTAGAACAAGCAGAATTGGAGTCACGAAGACTTGAGAAAGAATTTGAAGCTAAGGCACAGGTGAAGAAAGAAGAGATAGAAGCAATGGAAAGGAAGATACAAATGGAAGCACAGGTTAAGAAAGAAGAGGCAGAAGCAATGGAGAGGAAAATGCACATAGAAGCACAAGTTAAGAAGGAAGAGGAAGAAAGGAGGATACAAGGTTAAGAAAGAAGAGGCAGAAGCAACAGAAAGGAAGTTACGAGTGGAGGCAGAAATTTTAGAAAGGAAGTTGAGGGTAGATAACGAAACAACGACAGCAAAGTTGTCTATGGAAAACGAGGCTAAGAGGATGCAGATAGAAGCAGATGAGAGAAAGTTACAAATGGAATTGGCAGAGAAAGAAAAACAGAGACAGCATCAATTGCAAATGAAGGAATTAGGAGGTTCCTTTGAAAGATTAACAGGAGGTTACTTCGAGGACGGAGCACAGGGTTTGAGTGAGGAAAATGCAGAAAGAACGGGGCATACGTTGAAATTTAATATCGCGTCGGCAGTAAAATTTGTACCTCGGTTTGACGACACAAATTTGGAACATTATTTACAATCATTTGAAAAAGCCATGGAGCTACATCAATTTCCGAAAGATAAATGGTCGTCGTTAATCCATACGAAGTTAACTGGGAAGGCGTTACAAATTTTCGGCGAGCTCTCATTGGAACAATGTAAGGACTATGAAGTTGTGAAAAAGTCTTTGCTTACGGCGTATTCAAGAGTGCCAGAGTTCTATAGGAAAAGGTTTCGAGAATTGCAGAAAGGTAATCTTGAAACTTATTCAAATTTTGCGTATCGTTTGAATATTCCATTTAAGAGTTGGCTGGAAGGAGAAGGTGCATTGTCTGATTTAGATAAGGCTTTGGAAATTTTCAAATTGGAACAGTTTGTGAATTGTCTGCCTGGGGATTTACATCGTTGGATAATCGAACGCAAAGTAACGACACTTTCAGAAGCAGCTCGTATGGCAGACGAATATGATCTGTTGTACAAACCTTTTAAGAAAGCTAGTGTAGCACCAGTGAAATTTGAAAAGGGATGGGCAAATGACACTGCTAATGTGAAACGAAGCGGAGGTCAAAATTCTTGGGGCAGCCCTAAGAATACAGCAAGGAATTATACAGGTGCGTTTGGCACTCCTGTATCTTGTGCGTATTGTCATGCAAGATCGCACAGCATTTCTAATTGTGAAAAGCTCAGAGAGAGAAATTTGGCTAAGGCAAATACAAATTACGCAGATAATAATGTTGGCTTAGTGAATTTGCATTCGGGCGATTCAACGATAAATCAACAGTATAGACCTTTTGTTAAGGATGGACTGATGTACGGACGACAAGGTTCGCAGCGTCATGTAGTGCTACTGAGAGACTCTGGTGCATTACAGTCGATAGTTAGCAGGGATGGGCTTAATTCGTGCGATTATGTCCATACGGGTGAAGACAGATTAATTCAAGGGATTGTTGGGGAAGCGGTGAAGGTTCCGTTGGTCGAAATTCAATTGGAAAGTGAGTTGGTTTCTGGAACTATTCTTTGTGGGTTGGTTGATAAATTGCCAAAAGGAATAAATGTTTTGATAGGCAATGACGTTGTTCAAAACGAAGCGATAGATGTAGCAGTAGTTACAAGGGCGCAAAGTAAACTAGGTGCGACGGTGCAGTCGAGCGTGGTGGAACACGACGCTGTAAACATTGACGATCCTTTAATTAAGAATTCTGATGTGAATGATTGTGTTGATTTAGAACTTGATACATTGTTTTCTGAAGGTGGTAACAATGAGATTGAAGATTCAGAATTTTGTTCGAGGGACAAATTAATTGAGTTACAACATAGTGATGAAAACCTTAATTCTCTTTTTGATTTAGCACGGTCTCCGGAAAGAAGCGAGAGGTCTTTCTACGAGGTTCGTGATGGAGTTTTGGTTCGTGTCTGGAGGAGTGTGTTGGAGCCAGAAGGTTTCGGTAGAACGCAAGTACTCGTTCCAATTTCTTTGAGGTCTAAGATAATTCATGTAGCGCATGATGTTCCGTCAAGTGGACATTTAGGTACACAGAAAACGCTTGATAGAGTGTTGAGGCATTTTTACTGGCCTGGTATTTTCAAGTATGTTAGAGAATACTGTCGTACTTGTGATGTTTGTCAGAGGCTTGGCAAGGGAGCTACAAAAGCTCGAGCGCCTTTGATTAATTTGCCGATTATTGATAAACCATGGTCAAGAATTGCTTTGGATATCGTTGGTCCTTTGGACATTTGTGATAAGTCGGGGAACAGATTTATCTTAACGATAATGGATTTGGCAACACATTTTCCATTTGCGTTTCCGCTTAAGGTGCACACAGCGGTGGAGGTAGCTAAGGCTTTGGTGTCTGTGTTTACGACATTTGGTTTTCCTGATGAAGTGTTAACTGATCAGGGGTCTGAATTTATGTCAGAGTTGATGCAATTGCTGATGAATGAATGTCAGATAATGCAGTTGAAAACTAGTGCATTTCACCCGCAGACCAACGGATGTCTCGAAAAATTTCATCATACTCTAAAAGATATGTTGAAAGCAGTAGGGGAAACTTTTCAGGGTGATTGGGATGAAATTCTTCCTTGGGTGCTGTTTGCATACAGAGAGGTTCCGGTGCAGGGATTGGGTTTCTCTCCATTTGATTTAATGTTTGGAAGGGATGTGAAAGGGCCCTTACAAATGATTAAACACAGTTGGATTCGAACTGATGTTGTGCCTGAATTGAAAAAGACGAATTTGATTGATTTTGTTTTGGATCTTCGAGAGAAGATTAAGGTGTCATTACAAATTGCAAATGAAAATGAAATGGTGCATAAATCTAAGTCGAAGGAATGGTATGATTTGCATGCGAAGTCTGTAACTTTTGAGAAAGGTGAACAAGTGTTGCTGTTGTTGCCTTTGATTGGTAAACCCTTGCAAGCAAAGTATTGTGGTCCCTATCAGGTACTGAAAAGACTTGGGGAGGTGGATTATCTCGTCGGTACTCCAGATCGGAGGAAAGCGAAGAGGGTTGTGCATGTGAACCTCATGAAGAAGTATTTGGCACGGCAAGGGGAAAAGGTGATGGTTGTTGATAGTGAACCTGAAGTGAATGTTTTGATTTCTGATACAGGCATGTCTACATCATTTTTGGAGTCGGTTAACATGGAGCACTTAAATCCAAGTCAGGTTGATGATTTAACAAATGTGTTGTGCAAATTTCAGAGTGTGTTTAGTGACAAGCCAGGGAGGACAACTGTGGTGTCACATGATGTGAAGCTGATGGACGGTGTAAGACCGATGAGGCAGTCACCATATCAACTTCATCCGGACAGGTTAAAGTTGGTAAACGAGGAAATAGAGGAGTTGTTGCAATTAGGCATAATTGAGGAATCTGAGAGTCCGTGGGCGGCACCAATAGTGTTGGTTCCAAAACCCGATGGTACACTAAGGTTGTGTACTGACTTCAGGAAACTGAATGCAGTTACTATACCTGATCCATTTCCAATGCCTCGAGTGGAAACTCTCATAAATAAAGTTGGGCAGGCGAAATTTCTTACAAAATTGGATATGACAAAAGGTTACTGGCAAATTCCTATAGCGCCATCAGCGGTTGAATGTACAGCTTTTGTAACACCTAATGGACATTTCCAATGGAAATACATGGCTTTTGGGCTTCGGAATGCACCAAGTTCATTCAGTAGGCTAGTTAAGAAGGTTTTTGCAGGTTTGGAGTCTTTTTGTGATGCATATCTTGATGATGTCATTATTTTCAGTATGGCATGGTCGAGTCACATGAATCATTTACAGCAAGTGTTGCAACGTGTGCAAAATGCTAATTTGACGTTGAATGTGAAGAAATGTGTATTTGCTGATGCTGAGGTGGATTTCTTGGGTCATCATGTGGGTCGGGGAATTGTGTCTCCACGTTCACAAAAGGTGGAAGTAATGCTTAACTTTCCAACGCCGACTAATAAGAAACAATTGCAGTCTTTGTATGGGTTGGCAAGCTATTACAGAAGATATTTGCCACATTTTTCAGATTTGACAAATCCTTTCACTGAAATTCTGAAGAAAGGGAATAAATTTGTGTGGTCTGCTGAAGCAGAAAGGGCTTTTGTTGATTTGAAGTCGAGATTGGCGTCCAAACCAATTCTTAAACCGCCTGATTATAATCGACCGTTTTTCGTTGCTGTTGATGCTTCGCAGGTGTGTGTGGGAGCATGCTTGTTCCAGATGTACGAGGAGGTCGAGCATCCTGTATGTTATTACAGCCGCAAGCTTCGGACGCACGAGAGACGCTATTCGACCGTGGAGAAGGAGGCGTTGGCTCTGGTAACGGCGATACGGACGTTCTCCGTGTACTTTGGTTCTGCGCCAGTGGTGGTTTTCACTGATCACAGTCCACTCACTTTCATAAACTCAATGGCTAACTCCAATGACAAGTTACTGCGTTGGAGCTTGGAACTGCAGAAGTACGCGCTGGACATTAGGCATCGGCCGGGGAGAGAGAATCTCCTGCCGGACTTGTTGAGTCGTCCGTCGTTGGTAAATAGTGAATGATCATGCTTAGGGAGACGTAAATGCACGTCTAAGTGTGTATAAATTAAATGTTTTCGTTTCGTATAATATTGTATTTGTGTATATAGATTTTGTGTGTGTTTGATTGCGATATTTGTTTTATGTGCATGTTAGTTAGGTAGTTAAGTCAAAAACCCTTCTGGTTTTTGCCTTTTTGGAAGTCCGGGGGTGTGTTAGGATCCCATGGCTTAACCAGTCCTGGGATGGGCAAGGGATACGCTTGGGTGGTTTCCTTAGCTGAGGGGAGACCTCTAGTGGGAAATTCTCCTATATAAGGAGGTAGAGTAAGGGGCGTCTTCGAAGTCTCCGATGATACGGCCTTTGTGCAGTTCGTCTTGTCTGAGATCTTCCGGGCGCATGTTAGTCAAGTTCGTTTCGTGGCAAGTTCCACTTTTCTTCGTTACTCAAGGTTGCTTGAGTTTGGTCATGTCGTCAGCCTGTTGCTGTGTTGAAGACTTTGTTTCGTCGACGGTCTTGCTACAATAGAGCGAACCGTTTTCCACCCTTGTCTACGGGTCGGTAATGTATCGTTTTAATTTGTCTTTTTGTTGAGAATTATACCTTTGAAAATAGACAACGAGTTTGAGCTTTGTTATAGCTGGGGAACCCGCAACAGTATAGACGGCTATACATGGATGCATGCATGGATGTATAAATGGATGCATACAATGTATACATACATGATACATGTATGTAAATCTGACTGGTATAGCAAACTCAGCTGAGCATGACCTCGATCTCCAACTGGAGTTTGCCCATGTCCACAATGTGATGCCACACTGTTCTGTCCTAGGCCTGTGCGTTTATGGGCTAGACAATAACTTATTGCAGCCGGCTGGCATTTTATTTTTACGATGGGGGTTTGAACCAGGTGCTTTCTACTTACGTATGTCGCAGTTAGCTCCTTTCCAACCATTCTGGCAGCGCCAGCGAGTCACGAGGATCCAACCAATGCAGTTCGTGTAGCAATTCCAGCCCCTGCAGACAATTTCAAAGCATAATATTATGGTAAAGGACGGTAAAGTAAGTTATGGTAGTAATGTAGACTAGGTAATGTAAGATGAGATGAGCTAACACGAGGCAATGTATCGTCTATTAGGTTTACTACTTACGTCGCCTGGTAGCAAACTTGAGAGTACGGTTGGTACCGGCCACATGTGCAATCGTTGTGCACGTACCCCAGATAGTATGGGTAACTGTACCAGTCGGTGCAGTAAGTGTATTGGTACGGGTAGCAACTCCAGATATAACCCATCGCCCAGTCCGCGTAGCTTTCCCAGTGACTGCAAACAAAGAGAAATACGGAGACATTGTCTGAAAGGCAACCAAAAAGCATGACTTTTGCGAAGAAATCTAAATACGCGAATCTGATCTATATAAATATCTGTTTACGTATTAGGGGCCGTCCATAAATGACGTCACGCTATTTTGGCCGATTTTAACCCCCCTCCCCTCGTCACACTTCGTCACAAAAAGTAAGACCCCCCTCTGAAAATGACGTCACAAAGCTCTGACCCCCCTAAAACCAATTTCCATGGCGAAGCAAAATGCTCCTTCATGGAACAAATAGCGAAAACATGAATATTTTAAAATTTAACGGTGACCAAATATTGAACTAATTAGAAAATTATTAATAATGGTGCCGTATACATTAAAATAATTAAACAAATAATGAAAATTTAATCGTAAAAATTAGTGCTGTTATTATTAAAATTAAATTGTTGTTAATTGTTAAATTTAATAACATAGACGTGGTGTGACGTCACACTACTCAGACCCCCCCCACCTCCATGTCACACATCGTCACAAATTTCCGACCCCCGACCCCCTAGGTGCGTGACGTCATTTATTACGTTACATGACACAATTATTTTTCTGTACCATGCAAACTCAATATCTGCTCACTATGAATGTTCGTTCACATTACCTTACATAACATGGCTACAAATTACATTGCATCGAATTACACTGCAGCATTACACCCGATGCACAAAAACGCTTAGGAATGAAAAGTCAAACCTAAATATTTAAAGATTTTTATTATAGAAGTTAAATACCTCTGTAGCTTGGGAGAAAAGGTGAGCACACATTAGGCCTAATGTAGGCCCTACTTGAAGGAAACGGTGTAGCTGGAAAAGTTATGAGAACGTAATTTTATTTTATAAAAGTAGGCAGCGGTATTATAGTCGAGAGCCAGCCTCATTTAAGAGTTTTTGAAGCTCTAGTTCAGTTGTTGGGTTATCGAGGGACATTGATATTGTGGATGAGGTTACAATAGGTTCGAAGTTGAGACTGTTGAGTGTACAGCCGCAGTAGGCCTACGTGCGCCGTTCTGTCAATCGCAGTTGACAATTCGAACGTTATCGAGACATGTAACTCTGTACACGTTGGATACCATATTTCTTGTGTCGTTGAAATGGTCCTTCCAGCCACAGGACTCTGGTTTTGGTTTACCTGCTTCTTAAAGGCGCTGGCCCGAAAGAAAGTGAATCGAGGATGCTATTTGAAGCGCAAGGGAGTCTACTTCAATTCACTTGATATAAATGAGTAATGACCAATACGGTCTGTCCTTCACCGGTTCAGAACAACTCCTACACAAGATTATTGTGCGGCTTGGTTTGATAAATAAATAATAAATAAATAAATATTGAAATATTATCAATGCTAATAAATATTAACAATATTATAAATGACATTAATACTTTCATTTAGTTTATGCTTCTGTTGGTTGTTTTCATAGTGTGATTCTCGTTAACGATAACGATAACGAAAATGTTCGTTAACGAAAATAAAATGATTTCGTTAACGATAACTATAACTATAACTAAAAAAATATCATTAACTATAACTATAACTATAACGAAAATAACAATAACGAAAATTCATCTTTATTTTCGTTAATACAAAAAATAAAAATAGGAAGTGCAATATGGACGATTTCGACATAAATGAGAACGAAAAATGCAATATTTTTATTATGCAATTAATTGTCAGTTACTTTGGAAACTCGTGTTTTCATGAAGCTGCTTCAACGGCTTTCAAAGCTCTTCGCAAATTGTGAAACAGCGTGTTAATACGCACAATTTTGCTTATAGCCTTAATTATTGTAACTAAGTAGTAACTAAAATTAACTAAAATAAAAATCCATTAATTATAAATATAACTATAACTAAAAAAGAATACTAACTATAACTATAACTAAAATTTAAAAAAACATTAACTATTACTGTAACTATAACTAAAATAAAATCTTTAAGAAGAATCACACTGGCCGCTATTAGGCCTACTATTTAAGTAGCAGGTCAATGGTAATATCTTGCTCTTCCGCCTTTTCCCTCCTCCTTCTGCTGCTCCTTTTCTCCTTCTCCTCATTCTTCCTTTTCCCTCTTCGTTTTCTTCATTTTCTTTTGTTTCGTTTTCTTCTCCTTTTGCGATTCTTAACGCTTCCACTTTTCCTTCTCTGTCTTCTGTTGCTTCTGTTTTTACTCCTTTTCGACTCATGAGTCATCGCCTGCTCGGCTCGTGAGTAACCGTCACGCTTGAAGTCACAAGGGACACTCCCTTTGACTCACGAGAGGACAATGACTATCGGGCTCTTAGAATAACCTCAGTCTTAGAGTAGTGGTGGTTTTTGTGAAGTATTGGTAGCTTGGGGTCGCGTATTGTCGTATAGGATTCGCTTAAGTAAAAACGGACGCGGTGACTGTAGGCCCTCCTCGAACATGCTGCGACTTATTATAAGCAGCCGCTGATGGATACAATGCTGGAGAAAAAGACCGAATGACTCACCTTAATAACATTTCAATACAAGAACGTTAAGACCTACCGTAGACTATACGAAGTCAACTATGCTGCCTGACCTTATCTTATCTATCTTATCTATCTATTCATTCATTCATTTCAGATATTTATATAGCGCCCCTTCCAGATTTCTACTCAGAGGCGCTCCCGACTACAGCGCGGACACTGAATCGGAGTTTCACGCCGAAGCGCATGAGCAATTGCTAGTGAAGGACTTGCCCAGGTCCCTACGCGGCGGCTTAAGGTGGATTCGAACCCACAACCCTCCGGATGCAAGGCACCAAACATACCCCCTGAGGTGGATTCGAATTTAACTGGACGTGATGAGCGCCACGCAAGGCGCCCATCACGTCCTACTACTCATTTTACCAACGCCATCTAGCGATTGATTGGCTGAGTGGACATTTGAGAGGGTAGCGGGAATCGATCCCGCTTCCTACTGCTCTTCACGCCAGTGATGTTGCCATTAGGCTACTTAATTTATGGTCTTAGGTCGCGTAATAGTTACTTTCGGGATTCAAGAGTTACTAGAGGAAGTAACTATGCGTCCTCAGGGGATCCCGGGGTAGAGAGAGTGATGGACAGGATCATGCTTGAGAGGATGGCGTCACATGAGTTTATTATGCCATTGTGGGTCGCCTGCGGGGAGACACTGGCGTGCACCAGCCAGTCACGCGCCACTGACTCCACTCAGAGATTGGGGAAGGATTGTCCCGAATGCCAGCCAATCGGTGACGTACGTAGCTAGCTTTTCATGGGCCCGGTTGCAGGGGTCCCGTACGGGCCCCTGTTTGGCCCTGTAAGGCCTTTAGCCTTGCGCTCTTATACGTTTTTTATGAATATTGTCATATGGTCCTCATTTACTCATGTGTATGCCATCCGCCACCTAGGCCTAATGTCTAAATCAAGGTTTTATGTCACAGTCATAAAATTACGTAATATTTCGCTATCATGCAGATAAATCAACCATCAATAACCAGAATTTGTAAAATCCGTTCACTAACTTCACTGTATAGGCCTACTAGTGTATAGGCCTACTACTGCTGCAGACCGCAGCGCTGTTTGTGTATTGCATATGACTATTTTAAAAACGCTTTTAAAGACTTCATGAGGAGACGAAGCATAACGATCTAACATACTTAAAATGGTCTAACACGGGCAGTGGCGTCTAACCCCCCCAGTAGTCAATGGAGAACCAACCCCCCCACTGGGCCCAAAAAATTTGGCATCTGAAACACACATTTCGGTGCAGTGCTTTTTTCGGCCGGAACGGTCCGGAACGGCGTTCCGGGACCTTTTTCAGCTATTAAAACTAATTTAGTAAATTAAAATTTTTACTAAAAATTATTTAAAATATTACTATGTAGACACTAATATATTTCAGTGCTTTCAGTGTATATATATTTTATATATATAATATATATATATATATTATATATGATATATATATATGATATATATATATTATATATGATATATATATTATATAAATATTACATATAATTATATTATATATTATGTATCCTTCACAAAAGCAATGCATCCCTACTCTAGGCCCTACTCTTGCCTAAAGCTATTTAAAGACGGTAAAAGAAAAATTAATGTGAAAGTGTTAACGGCCAGTCGTCGCATGAGAATTATAGTGTTCTATCTGCAGTTTTGTTTACATTGGAGTTAGACACACTGTCCGATTCAGGGTAATTTGTTCTATCTTCGTGCAAAATGGCGCTTGTTGAAATGGTGCCTTTGCTGGGAAAAGAACAGAAGTATTTTATTCTATTTGCATATTCTTACCAACTGATAGGCATTATAATATTCTATGTGAACCACAACCAATTATATTCCAGAGATTTTATCACGTGGATATTACAGAACACGATGTTTCTTGATTATAATACACATGGTTCAGGATTATCTTGTTCTATTACGGTCACGTGGTCTGAACGGCAAACTGTGATTCGCACATGCATATAGAACATTATAATAGTAAGCGTGTTCCAAAGACCTTAGGTCTTTGGCGTGTTCCGTTACAGAAGGATAATCAAATAAATATTACATAAAGAGACAAAATGGAGAGACTAATTCGAAATTAATGCACATATACGGCCTATACAATGATAGCAAGTATCACAGTTAAAAATGATATTACAAAAATAGCTTTTTCTCTAGAATTATTATATAATGTACTTTTATAAATAATTACAGCGACAGTCATAATTCATTTCGCTAATAATTAGGCTATAATGTTCCATGTAATGACGAATCATCATAACATTTAATTGTACAGAGATATTTCTGTAATGTTTTGTTCTATTTGAACAAATTCCAAAAGTTGCCTTCAAATTATGTTTTCTTATGCAAGAGGCTTCAATCGTCGTGATTGCTTAAAATTGCCGATGTCCACATAAATGTTTTATAAACATTCTTTCTCTATTTTGTTCCACCAAAGAGTTTTCAGTACTAAATTCTAAGTCACTAAACTTTCTTTTTCGATTTTCTCCGTTTCACCAAAAGTGCGCATAGAACAGTCTACTTCTCATGCGACGCAGTGATAATGCATGAATACCAACAAACATCCTTTTCCTGGGCTTTTTTCTTTGTGAAGAAAGTCAGCAAGAAATGATGCTTCTAACCCTGACACAACATGGGGCTGGGCCAAAAAGATATAAAATAGATCATTGGGATGAATTTTACGTCTGTTGTTACCATGTTATTTGGAACCTTCACTCCTTATGACCTTATCTATTGGTCAAGTTTGAAGTCAATCGGACTAAAGCTGTTTAAGAATTTAAGAAATGACAGTTAAAACATTATTTTTTTCGTTTGGCCTCTGGCTGGCGAAATAACAAATTTAGAGATATATTTTCTAAATAAGTGTATTTAAGGACATCTTAGGTGTTTTTCTATACCAAGCTGAAGTTTGGAGTCAATCTGGCTATAGTTAGTTAGTTAGAATGACTTTAAGTGCTTAAAGTCTTTAATGCACCATCTAGCTACACAGTAAGGACACTGGCCATGATTTGTCCTGTAAGGCCTGGCCATGATTTGCGCACAATCTGTAGATCTGTTATTAGCTATTTGCAATGTGGCTATACTGCTATAAGAATAGGACTTTTCATTTGATGATGATGATGCGGAGTTCTCTACCAGAAGGCAGATCCATTGTTTTTTATGCCGCCCGGGGATAATACGATTAAGGTGGTTTCCTGTTGCCTTCCTGCTTCCTCACAGACAATTGAGGGTGAGCAACTTGTCCAGGGTCGCTACATAGTTGCTTCAATATGCTTGAGGTAGATTCAACCTGCGACCTTCCGGTTACAAGGCAGAAAACATACCGCTACACCACCTCGTCCCTGTTTATCATTGTGTATCATTTCATAAAAAATACTCACTCAGAAGTCAGAAGAAATAAAGTAGGCTAAATGAATCAACTCGCAACGCGTTCATATATTCGTGAGTCCAACGTAGGCTATAATTATTACTCCTATGCATATATTTTCATTTGAAATGTCCGCACACACTGACTGGACAGGTCAGAGAGGGCTAGAGATGAGCCATTTCGATGGCTGAGCCAGATAACGGCTGAAGTGATGATACACATGATGCAGATTGCAGGTTTGCAGCGGAGAACGCTGCCAGTCTGGGCCGCCCTGTCATTAGCGCAGCAACCTCAGGGTCCTCAACCCTCCCCAAATGTTTGGCCGGTATATCGCGTATGCCGTTGGCCCGTTGGCTGTAGACTCGTAAGGGTACAGCTGCATTGATACACGGACGCCTGGTATACCGGGGTCCGTGCCTTGATATAACGGGGTCTCCAACCCCACCCCACCCCATGGCAGTGCAGGCTGTGCAGTAAGTGTTCTGTTGTACAAGCCGTTTGCTACTGTTATGGAAACAAAAGAATTTCGATCCCACGATAATGGTTTAATGTGGGTTAATATTATCACAATCATACAGGAGAAAAGATATATCATGAAAAAATGAAACCCCCACTTTCGGCCAAAATCGCTCAAACCCCCCCACTTTTGAAGTTCGATGGAGATCGGTCTCCAAACCCCCCCATTGGTAGACGCCACTGAACACGGGGTGTCAAAGAGCTGACCCACGGGCCATTTCTGGCCCGCCGACGATGTACGTGTTTCTGGCCCGGAGACTTAATTGCCTAAAGACTACACCATTTCAGAATACAAGTTCAAATTTGTAATTTTAAGGCTTAAAATAAGTTTTACGTGATGTTCGCGACTGATAATGAAGATCAAAATTAAAAATTGTAAGCCTATAATTTGACTGTTCGTATGCTTAAAAATGCACCATCTCAGATTTAGTTTTGCAAAAAAGATGCGATTTAATGTAGGCCTAAGTTGAAATATATCTTGAACGGCAGAATAGTAGGTCTACATGACACATCGTACGTGTCGTTGTGGCGCAGTTAGGCCTAAGCATTGTGCTAAACGTAATAGCCTACGTACGTAATTAATTGGATGCAGCTCTATATATATCTGCAGAATTCAACTAGGCCGTATACAATGCTTTTCAGCTAAAATCCTAGCGTCTTTTAGACTTTCCGCGTATGTTTTGGCCGAGAAAAATGCAGAAGCAGAATTGAACACAATTTGAATTTGTCACCTAAATTAATCGAATAAGCTTATGCCTATAGTCTAATCGAGGCTACATGTAGACTTCTAGAGCGACGGTATTGTAATGCACAATAATGCACGAGGTATCATCAGTAGAGACGGTGGCTTAATTCCAAGTAGAACGGTACTTTAAAACCATTTCGTTTGAACGTAGGCTAACCAGTCGAGATCAACGAGGATCCAGAGGTCGAATGACAGATTCTGAGACCTCAGAGACTTTTCCTTCAGAGGAATGAAATCTAGTCTTACCTCTCAGCGTTGACAACGGTGGGAAACAGGAGCAGAATCAACGCTCCTCTTAGCAAGAGATTTGCCATTTTCAAGATGCTCCTGGAGTTGAGGCTAAAGCGCTTGCACTTTTTCCTTCTCACTTTCCTTTTTACCCGACGCTGATTTCGCCTGTCAGCCTTGTGCGTTAACTCAACGCTTCAAGCTTGCGACCAGCGTTCCTCAACCGAAATAAGTAGATCTAAACGCTGAGCTGAGCTGAGCTGTCAAGAGCGTATAGACAGACTCACAGCATTGTCCCTGATATATATGTATGTATATATATATAGATAGATTATATGCGTATATATATATATATATATATATATATATAATCTACGGCTGAATTGTAACGCCTCTGGCGTCGTTAGGCTACATCCAGCTGAAGTCAGCGGTCGTAATCGTAGGCCTAATCTAAAAATTCCTACAACGCCCAAAAAAGGAATCGCGGGAACCAGCTTATTCATTGGTGTTTAATCAAAACATAATCATATATATAGCCTATATAATATATATATATATATATATATATATATATATATATTCGTTTATTGAAATCTGAGTGACAAACCGCATTTAGTGACAATTGAGGTAAAGATAGAAAATAGAAAATCCACAAGATTCAGAGATAACCGCAAAAACAGAAGATTTAGAACTGATCCAGGTGAACTATATTTCCTAGACTTTCAAAAACTGAAGTAAGTAACAGACTGAGGATATTGCTATACAATAACATTGAATGAGAAGATTCGCGTGTACGGCAGCCTATGAGGCGCCCAACCTTCAATCGATAGGCAGAGGGTCAAATGGACAGCCAGACGGCTAAGGTGGGTGGTGCCTTCTAGATGTCAATATCCAGAGGGCCATTGTGGTGCTTAGAGTTGAAACGGCGAGGGAGGTGTGCGGAAGATGAGGAATCAAGACAGGATTTGTGAAAAAGCAGTGTTTCAGTTTTGAGTGAAAGACCTGAGGAGAGATAGCAAGAAGTGAGGTTTTGGTGAGTTCGTAGGATAGACCAGGTATAATTTTGTCGTAATACTGGCGGGAGTTTGTTCCAGAGAGGCGGAACAGATAGATGGCTATGGAGCGATTTGCAAATTGATGAGGTGACGGAAGGGCGGGGTATGAGAGAGGAAGAGAAGTGGGTTGAGCGAAATGGTTGGACCGTGAACAATTGATGGTCAAGGTCTTCGTGTTGTCGTGGAGTCCTAACGAGAGGGGAGGTCTCCGTCCTTCTTGAGGCCCTCGGTTCAAATCCCACTGAATTTGTAGGCCTATATGCTTACTCTAGTTTGTTATGATGCCGCCTGGGTTTCAAGCGCAACCGCTCGCTACGTCGCAACGGTTCTACGATTTTTACGGGATTATATTCTACTCCTCTGACTGACGATTACTTCTGGTCCGAGTGAGGCCCCGTGACAGCTGGATAAGCTGTAACCATGGGATTAGCATAAGCTTAATCAGTAAGTTATTCGTTTTGGTCAGACTTTGTTACTTCAGTTACTTCACCTAGCCTACATGGGCTTCCAATCTATTCACTCGATCTACGACCATTTCCAAGGTATTACTTTGAAACTCCATAATTTAATTTGCTAGGCTCTCCATAAATGTACTCTGTTCTAAGGTTTGACGCTCCATAGATTTACTCTGTTCTAGATCTTGTCGTTCTATCATTCCACTCTGGCGATCCATAAAGGCTTCAAGGCGCTCCAGGAGTCCAGGACCAAATCCATAGCTGGGCTAGGCCTGGACAAGTGAGAGAGAGAGGCCTTTCTTGAGCCTCCTCCCGTTCCAGATGTATCTGCTTACTTTCACTTCCTTCTCCGACCGGGATCTGAGACACCTTCGATTAACAAATTAAGTTTCTTCAACAAACACAGCTATTTTCAAAGTTAGACTTTCTAATTATGATAATCAAGTCCAAGAAACAATTTAACGACATAATTAAGACAATATCTCGTTACTTACATGGCGCATTTTCAGAACCTTTGAAAAGCTCTTTGATTTGCCTTTCTTTAAATTGCTTTCTCTTACATTGGCTTACATTCCACTGCGTTGCTTTGCTTCGCTTTGCGTTAGATTTGTACTTTGCTTTTCTTTGAATTTGTAATGACGTATTTAATGGCATAGCGTCAACTCTTGTTACATTGCATTAGACCTACATAACATGACAGCATTACACCCTTGTATTCATCTGTCGCTGCTTTCAGAGTGGTTTTAGAAAGCATGACTCATGTTTCTTGAAACAAGCATTGACAGCAGAATGTTTGCACATAATTTATAAGCCTTGTATTATACAGGTTTTACAGGACCATGTATATATAGCCTATGAAAACATATGCCTATACATGTATACATA
The DNA here is from genome assembly GCA_020284085.1 of Aporrectodea caliginosa. Taxonomy (NCBI): domain Eukaryota; kingdom Metazoa; phylum Annelida; class Clitellata; order Crassiclitellata; family Lumbricidae; genus Aporrectodea; species Aporrectodea caliginosa. Next base: position 429,139 of record JACEVL010001027.1, read on the forward strand.
CATTATACTGTGCAGTGTTATGTAAATTGGCCATGCATCGGGAGCCACAGCGAACTTCCTTGTGAGTCACATACTGGACAGGACAAAGCAGAGGCAACTATAACTATAATTCGTTGAGAGTTTCTAGTCGACAGGTCTAAACCTGCGCAGTTGGACGTGGTTGTGAGCCGCATGAGTCATCGTACTGAGCGCCCTGAGACCAGAGGAAGGTAGAGGTGCCCTTCATAGTTACAGGTACCGTGAGTGCGCGAGTACCTACAGAAAACCCCAGGAATTCTCTTTTGACCAGCTACTAAGAAGTAGGCCTATATAGTACCAGAGGTAGGCCTATTACTATAGGGGTTATGCTTCTTTAGTTGTAATTAATCCTTCAACTGTAATTATATTCCTCTTTTGACCCATCCGTAGGCCTACTAGAATAAGAAGGCATGGATGATGGATAGCCTAGCTGTGCCGAAGTCGGTCGGAGGTAGGCTTGCCTATCAAGCGGCGATATTAGTGGAGGATTCTGGAGATTTGTGAAATTGAGGAACAGAGAAAAGATATCGTTCCTGAGTCAAGATGTATTGTAGTAGGATATAATATATATGGATCGGTTTGAGAACTTCAGCTGATAATTGACTTGGGCGGGCGTAGTGTGAGATAGGATGATCTAGCAGAGATGAATGGTTGCATGGTGTAGCGATCTAGTGTAAGGAGATGTAGGTTAGCGATAGGGCTTTGCAGTGGATGCGTTCGGGAAATTAAGCTATAATTGCTGTTATATAGGCCATAAGAATGGGAGTGATTGTAGGCCTATGGTGATACATTGCCAGGGTGCCTTGATGACAGCTAGAGATCGAGTTTTGGATGGGTTGATCCAGCTTGAGAAAAAGGGTATCGCAGTAAACAAGGTTGGAGTGGACAATGGAGGTATACGCGATTCGTAATCGTAAACTCTAAGCTTCTAAAGCGCCGCTAGAAAGCCAAGCGCAGCATGCTATTCATGAGCACTGCATCGTCAGAGTGGCTTTCCAAAGGGGAGTCAGAGGTCCTAGTCCGGTTTCCAGGTAGTCCAGATCAAGAGAGGAAGCAGAGCAGCTGCTAAGGCGGGTGTCGATTAGGAATTGAAAGGCGGCGGATCAGGTGAGTCCGGTAGGAAATCTACAAAAGTTCAGACAACAGTTGTAAGTGGAAAGCTCGGGAGTGATGGACAAAGGAGCCTGAGGCAGATGGTGGAGGGAGAGTGGCAATGATGATGAACTGAGAATCTGCGGAATTCGGGAGGGAGATCGTTCCAGATCGTGGTGCAGTGTTGGATATATTATAGGCCTATAATATACGTTCTTTACAATGTGCGAAAGGCAGTTAAGTGCATTTGACCAAGCAAACGTTTCAACATGAATCGGTTGTCCTTTTAAACAATCCAACTTCCATTGGTCTCCGAATTTACCAAATCAAATCGCCACAAAAGTTGTCTTTCGCATATTGTAAAGAACGTCGTCGGAACTTTTAGCTGCTTTTACACCTTGAATTTGGAATCATCTGTCACATAAAGTTTGACTTGCCAACTTGCTATCTGCATTCAAATCAATTGTCAATACCGGGTATACCCACTATTTTACTCTGGACTTTTGTATGGCCACGTCTTGGCTCACAGTGAACAATCACTCACACGTCATGCTTTTAATAAACTGTTTTGCATGAGTGCTTTACCACTTAACGATGAGCTGCATTGGTTTTCCAGTCGCTTTTAGTGCACTCTTGTTCTTAAAGTGCTAAATAAAAAATATTGTACATAAAGCAGTTCGAGCGAGTTTGAGCCTTGCCCAAGGCAGTTACTGTTTAGGGACCTTGAGCAAGTGCTTCACTCACAATTGCTCTGCGCCATCGATACTCTATCGTATGGTCGTGCGCACTTCTGAGCTTTGGAAGGAGGGCAAAATCAAATACAGTTGTTTTGTATATTGTATAAAATCAAATACAGTTGTTTTGTATATTGTATCAAATAGATTAAAAAAATAATCAATATATAGTTATGATTTTCATTTTCACATGACAGCTTGTTTGTCCTTGAGACAAATTATGACCAAGCGCTTTTTGCTTACGATATGCTAAGTATAATAAGAAATAAAGCAACAATACTTTCAAATATTTTAAAATATGCTTCAACAGTGTCCAGACGCATAAAAATATACAAACAGTTACAGTATACATATAAACCGGTGGCAGATTTCAAGGTTTCTACAGATTGTAGCTACAAAACATACCAGATGGACATTCAAACGACCACTTTGCTGGACATTATAATCAATATGGTCCCAGCACCATTCACCCCACATGCATTCCTACACACATACATTTCCAGGCTCACGATACATCAATGACCCAATCAGATTTAAAGACATTTCATTTACATTAAGACAATCTAAAACTTCACATAATAAGTAGAACAGCTGAATTATGTTAAAAAGTTAAATGTGCTAACAGCATACAACTTCCTTTTACGAAAGACTTGTAACATCACTACTTATGCAAGTGATCATGATAAAATTCCTTAAGGCACTAAGTTCAGCAAAAGCAGTTGTATAAAAAGATATCTATAAATACTTGCAAGTGCAGGTAGTTAGTAATGCTGGTTAGTAACAATCACGAAATTCGCCTAATTCAGCTTGAAATACCTCACATTCAGTAGGTAACTGTCATTTGTCTTGCCAAATAAATGCGCTTACAATGATTAAGGATATTAGTCTACATGACAACAATGATTACGATGAGACTTGGTCTGCGTCATGAGATACATCGTCAGATTGACTCTTTGTGTCAAAGTCATCAGCATCCTGGATTTCAGTGTCTGCATCAGCAGCAGCAGCTTGCTTCATCCTCTGAGAGCGTGACCAAAGCGTTAAGCCAACAACAAGCAGAAAGTTAACAGCACAAACAACAGCGATTGCAATGAGACCATATTTGACTTCAGGACTTGTATCAGGTGGCTCTTGGCTCTGCGGCTGTTCTCGATTCTCAGGACCAGATGACAAACCAGCTGCTGCAAGACACAATACAGAATCTGTGTAGTTATTCATCTGTACAATACTTAGCTGTCATCTTTTTCTACAATACTTAGTTTCCAACTGAATCAGAGGTACAAGTACAACTCATTATAACTCCGTCTTGGGCAGTCATATCTCCCTTCTAACAAGGTCAAGTTGCAATGAGTTCATTTTCTACAGCTGAACTACTTTTTGGATCCATGTCCCCGACTGTTTTATATAAGAATTTGTCTTGTAATGCAGCCTGCTGACCGAGTCTCCAGGGTATTTCTGCATTCATTCTTGATTACATACACTTGTAATTTGGGTGACGCAATGGTGTATTATTGTAGTTTCCATCTGCTTCCAGTGTTTCAATCCAAGAGTGTCAAGTGAAATTGAAAACTCACTGTAATGCCAAGTAGCCTCTTATGAAGGTTGTTGTAATCATGCTTATACTACAAGCAAAACACTAATAAAACTCCTTTATGATGATGATGATGAGGAGGATGATGGTGATGATGATGATGACAGTGATAAGAACTAATCAGAAGCTTAGAGTAACCGTACTCTGTGATCCAGAGATGCAGATGTGTGACCCATAGGTGTTGATGCAAACATATCCAGCAGGACAAGCAGTTCGGTTGACGATGCATTCATTGATATCTACGAAACAAACCAAGTTACAACAGCTACTATAAAATATTATTTGGTTAGACATTACTAGACACCCATTGATACCAACACCTGGTTTCACGCACAAATGAACAGAAATTCTTAATAGATTAGGTGCTGTTTGGCCCAATCAGATGTGCTAGAGTATACATCAGTGTTTCCATTAGAGTCCAAAAAGAGGACATATTTACGCCCTGACATAGAATTTTTTGGACGTAGCTCATTTCTTTCAGCTATCACACCGAAAAATTTGGATATTTTGGACGTTTTTTGCAGACGTAAAATCGGCCATTTGGGCGTTAACGGAAACACTGGTATACATAATATACATGTATAAACTCATATTAAAGCTAAAGTTTTATTAATATAATCACAGTACTTCTTGCTGATAAAATAAACTACTCTATTATTAATGGTGCTGTATCGCATAGTCCCAAAATTGTTAAGGTAGTATCCATCTTTATCTGGGGAAAAAAATCCATTAATAACTACAGACTCATGATATCAATCTTGCATGGGCGTAGCCATAACAAAATTTTGGAGGGGGTTTTAAGATTTCAGGGGGTCTTCCATTGGAAATGGTCGCAAAAATTCCGGTAATTACAATGGTGCATGTAAAAGCATATAACAAATTTTCGGAAAACGGGGTTTTGAACCCATAAAACCCCCTAAATATGCCCATGAAATCCTGCCATATGTCTCCAAATATTTTGAACAGATAAATTCAATACATGCACACACAATTACAAAAATTAATAACTCAGTAATTAGTCAGTGATTTTAATAATTATCTGTATTATGAAATACAACACCTGATTCATTTGACGACTTGCCAGTTTAAAAATGCTTCAAACATACCTTCACAGGTCAATTGGTTTTCAGATAAGTAGAGTCCAGGTGCACAGCTGCACTGGAAACTGCCCTCTGTGTTGGTGCAGACCTGTTGACAACCACCACCGTGAATGCTGCATTCGTTGATATCTAGAAGCAGACCAATGACACTCAAGTGTACAAAAAAGCATCAGTTAGTTAAAAAAAATAGCCAATACGTCTAGCTATAACATTTCCTCTCCGCTCTTTAGACCATCATGCTGCTGTTAGTTGACTGTGAGGCGCCCTTGTAACGGCATGGCTGTGTTACGGCGCCATATAAATTGTCACTGTTATTATTATTATATTATCATGACCTTCCAGTTCCTCGGTCTTGGACTGCCACAGCACAGCATCGTGCCTATGCCTCTGTTGGCCCTTTATTGTGGAATGACTTTCCTGCTATAACTCGTGCTGTGATGTTATATGGGGGAACCACTGTTTCTGCTTGTTCTCTTAAGACTTTTCTTTTTTGAGGGGCCCTTCGCACTGAAAGCGCCTCTGATTAGATTGTACTGTGAGAGGTGCTTTATAAGTCCGCAAATAGAATAGAATTTCCAAGAATAGAAGTCACTTAGAGCAAAGGATCATGATCAACTCCTCTTGGTTTCTCTTGAAACAGTGTTTTATCAATTTACAATTAACAATTAAAAACTAACAATTACAAGTAGTTTTGTAAATCGATGTGACTTTAGTTATGTTTAGTTGTGCATGTATGTCTACACAATCTGTTCCTGTTATATTCTATTTCAAATATGTTTGTATTCACTGTATACAATGTAAATGATATGAGCTTGTCAGATGCAAATACAGGCTACTTACTTACTTACTTAATTATAAGTACAATCCTGACCACAAAGTTAAATTACCAAATGGCTTACTTTGTTTTGCATGCTGTACACCATACTTATCTAATTAATGTAATCTAATCTAATCTTAAAACTGCTACATAGTATCATTTTCATAATGTACAAGACAACAAATAGATGTTCTCTCAAAATCAGGATATTTGGATACAGACTACCAACCAGCACATTGTGTCCCATTCACCGGAAGGATGGTCGTGTCATTGACCTTGCAGAAACAGATAAGACCTCCGACTTCTGAATAGTAATGGCAAAATAACTGATCTGTCTGGATGCCTAAAATGTAAAACCAACAATCCCAGTAAGTATGATCAGTACATCACAAGTTAAATAATCACTTTAAGTAAAAACTCTTTTCAAGATTCTTTGTTTTTCTGTGAATAGGCTCTATCAAATGACTAGCACATAGTTTCCTAAATTCAAGATAGAAGACACAAAAAGAGACAGACACAAATGGAGATAAAGACAGAGGATTTTAAGTAGCTACTTTAAACTCCGTTAATTATAGATCTGATTCTAAAACAGATCATTCTTCAAATGTTTAAAAAAAATGTAGACTATTTTAAGCGAGAATTACTTGCAAGCAATTTCAAGAGAAGAGACAGTACAAACTCTGTATTAGCGCTCTCTTTGATCGTTGGAGATTCGCGTTGATTTCCATCCACCATTCATAGTCTTCACTATTTGCTAATCGCTTTTGTCGAACAATAACACCTGGCAAGATTTAACACGGTATCTGGTGAAATGCACATTCTTAGATAATATCTAAGCTTTTTTTAACATGCCAGAACAACTGCCAAAAACTTGTGTCATCCAGTTTGGCTACTGAGATGAACTAACTGTAAATCCAAAAATCCACTTTAAAGAGAGAAAATCAGTTTTTCAGAGAGTCAGTATTTACTTCAAGGCTGTGAGGACAAACACTTGCGACCTGCTGCATGCTTACCAACAATTATAGTGGCCCACAGGCCAAAAAAAGGTTGGCTAACCCTGGCATAGGCAATTGATATTTTGGCCACAATACAGAGGCCTTTTAATACTATTCTGCAGCATGGTCAATGACATGGTGCTTGTGCAATATTACAGCACAGCTCTCCAAGCTGAAATTAGTAACTGAAGGTTAGGCGGCAAGCTGCCTTTCAAGTGTTCAAAACTTTGTGCACAATTTTTATAGTTGAATGATGTGACAACCCAACAATCTCATTCTTTATAAAGAGACTAGAGTTCATTTACATAATTACTTTATGTATTAGATTACTGAATTTATCATAAAATTTATTTTTATAGATTAGAATATATGATCAGGGTGATACTAGTAGCATGAAACGAGACATTAGAAAGCTGAGCAAAGATCATTTTACCATTGCAGTTGAAGTCAGCTGGTTGGATCTTGTAGCCAGGACTACACATGCAGTAATAACTGTCTGGTGTATTCTGACAGATATGTGCACAGCCACCATTGCTATTGAGGCATCTATTGGGAAGAGATACTAAAACAGACACATAAGCAGTCAACTAATGTTTCATATCGTCTCTTTTCATTGTAGGTTTTAAAGCCAGATAAGAACTGGTGTCAGCTCCAAATTTGGCATTATGGAAAGCAAGCAAAAAATTATAACCTTGCTATTTGGGGGGCCCGATAGCGCATTGGATAACACGCTGGCACGGAGAGCGAGAGGCACTGAGTTTAAGCCCCGTAGGGCGGATATGCTTTGTAGGCTGCTATTGCACAGCGCCGTTGTATTGCAGGCTGTCTGTTCTGTTAGTAGTTAAGATTTACATTGCATAACATGTAAATGTACAGCACAGTGCGTAGGTTTTCAGGCGCTTAATAAAGAAAAGATTATTATTATTATTATTATTTAATAAAGTTGTCACATAACACTTAAATATATCTCATAAGCTTTATTCTCTGTCACATACGATTTAATATATCTGATTTCTATGAACAGAGAAACAAGATGGCTAATTGCATCCTACTAGTAGTTCTCGACTAATAGCAAATAAAATGTGACTACTTATTACCGTGTCCAGGAGGACCTTCAGGACCAATTACTCCAGGTATACCTACAATCACAGTAAGCAACAACTTAACGTATCATAATAGAAAAATGCCACATTTTCTGTCAACATTGGCTAATGACAGAAAAGAGAATAACTTTCAAGATCAGGTCAACTGTTTTAAGGTTCTACATTTCAGTCAACATCATTATCTTCTTCTTGTGTCTAACTACCAAGACTTGTCCCTACTACCTCAATCTGACTAGATTGAGGAGGTTTGCCTTTTCCACTGCCAGCTCCAGACTCTGGAACTCTCTTCCAGCAAATGGTGTTCACTATGAAGAATCTGTGCTGGTCCTTAGAAACTAGGCATTCTGGACTCATTTACTTTCAGGATGCTTCTATGTCTTCTCCGATTTCCCTCCAAATGACTCCAAATGATTTTAAAAGAACAATACAATACAATACTGAAAATCAAGAAAATGAGTCACATAAAAAGAATAGTACAATGTCAGAGCAGATACACAGTGACACCTGCACATAGGCCACCCTCACCTGTGCCTGGAGGACCCTGTAATCCGGTTGCACCAGGAGGCCCTGTGGATCCAGTGAACCCAACAGATCCAGTTGATCCAGTTAAACCCATCGGGCCTGTTGCACCTATAAGACAAAGAAATACAGCAATCTAGTTATATAGGAATCTTCCAAGTCAACTTAGATTTCACTGGCACTCTCAGAAACATTATACACCAATGTACTAAAAGCAATTTAAATTTTAAAACAATAGAACAATGTCATAGCAGATACCAAGGATCATACATCAAATGCTAGATCAAGTAATACCATTTTCAATTGCTGTGATGAGTAGTGTTAGTGCATGCAAATATAACAGCAACATAGACGGATTTGCTGTTGTCATGCTTGAACATTTACACATATTGCACACACACACACACAATGATAATAAATTTTCAACAATTTAGATACATTAATTACATAGCTACAATATTATTGCAATTGTCCAAATATCTTCAGTAAATACGGGAAATGTATTAAGTAAGTTTGGTTGAAGAAGACTGTTTATTTTCACCTGAAGCACCAGTTATGCCTGTTTTTCCTGTAGCACCAGTAGATCCATTTAGACCTTGAGGTCCTGTGTATCCAGTTGCACCAAATGAACCGTCACGTCCTGGTAACCCTGAAGAACCTACCACAAAACAAAAATATAATAAACAAATTGAAATTGCAGTAAAAAGTGATATTAGAATATGCATAGCTTTAATTGACTGACTACATATATCTTTAATTGACTGACCCTCCCAGTGATCCAAAACATAAAGGTAAATCTCTTTTTATCTCATGCCTGTAAGTTCAACAAGCAGTTATGTTTTTATGTGCTTGTAATGGTTGTGGTAAGGCCATCGACCGCTATGCAATATAACTGGAAGTTTAATACACCAAATTATTCATAAGTTGAAAGTTATAAAACTCTAATAACTTCTGTTACAATATGTTGTAAGACAACACTGTCAGAATAAACAGAACTTCAGACAATCAATGAAGAGCTAATGTTTACCTGTGTCGCCTGTGAAGCCTTGAGTACCCTGAGGACCAGGGTCCCCTCTGAGGCCGGATGATCCCGTCGCACCAGTGATTCCCGTTGGTCCACGTGCACCGGTAGTGCCTGGAAGCACCAGAAGACTTACTCAATAGAGTCAATACTCTTCCATATAGAAGATATAAATTCTGGACTTCTGAGGGAAAAAAGACGGCCCAGCAACAGACATACGCAAATTCTGGACTTTGACAAGAAGGAAAAGGTTCAGTTGAAGCTCTCTCTTGACAACTATATTTTTGAGCAACTGAGGTTTAGTGCAATAGACACAGTAGCAGATGGCAATAAAGAGGATGGAAACATGAGATAAACAATTGCTGATCTGTCAAAAGAATTCTTAATGCAATCGCATGTCCTGAAACTCACAACTGAAGAAACTGTATTGTTTTAAATTGATATAAAGATGAACAGAGCCATAGCTAGCCCACCTGCTAGACCCGGAGGACCAGTGCCTCCAGAAGCTCCAGAAGCCCCAGTTATTCCAATTGGTCCAACTGGTCCTGGTGACCCTGTAGAGCCAGGGTCACCTTTGATCCCAGTTACTCCAGTTGCACCAATGCTACCATCACGACCTGGAATTCCATTTGCTCCAGTCTTTCCCACAGGTCCCAGAGGACCAGGATCACCAGCTTCTCCCCGGACACCTGATTCTCCAGTGGCACCAGGTGATCCAGCTGCACCTTGCGAACCTACAACATGCTATATGATGTTTTTTAAATTGACAAAGGGATGAACAGAACCATAGATAGTCCACATGCTGCACCTTATTAAATAAGACAAAAAGAGAGAAAAGCCCAGAACATCTTTCACCAAGCACACTTTGCCAAAATTATACCAGTTTCAAATAAAGAATAACAAATAAAGGATTAATATAAATTATATAACAAGTACAATTACCATTTATTGGAGCAAAATTGTAACCAGCTACCATGGGACTTGGTAGCTGATTGGTCAGAGCACTCATCTTGTAATGCATAGGCTCAGGATCAGGCGGCTTCTCTTGAGATGGTTACTGTGTACGGACCGTGAGCAAGTTTTTTACTTACAATTGCTCAGTGCCATCAATTGATGCTAGATCATTAGATAGTGGTGCTCAATATGCATAATAATAATAATAATAATAATAATAATAATAATAATAATAATAATAATAATAATAATAATAAAGTATGATTTATGTTGAAAGCTCAAAACATAGGCTGTCCGATGTGAAGACGCTTGCACTGTAGACTGCTATCAGATTATTTTGTCCAAATACTCTGACTATGGGCAAAACTGACTGTGATTTAACACCAGACAATTTATGTTTTTGACCACATTAATATGTACTCTTTCCAGACATTTAAAAGCTTGAAAGTGCCAGGGCGCATGGGTACACTGCTGCTGTCAAAATATGAAATTTCTAGCCATGCCAGCTACAGCTAACAATGTTTCCTTGTATCAGGAAGCTATACACTGAGAGTAACCGGAACATCGCAAGTGCCTGCACCATGTGTTAGCAAACAGGTGCATGTAATTGGGTCTCATATGTAATTATAGCATGGGTAGAAATTTACACCAGGTCAACAAAATTCTTCAACATTGTGTCCTACCTGGCATCACGAAACATCCTTCACGGAAATATTAGAACAATTGCTATAAGCCAAGAACTTGCAAATGGTGGGAATTCTCTAGGGTAAAATCAGCGTCCATGAACTGGTCAAACATTAGACCTTCAGTTCTGGAAGCCTTGAAAACTATTAGATTTTAGTAATTGAGCTAAAGAAGGACACCCACTCTCACCAAGCACAAGGTTTCGGAGTATTCTAAAACATGAAATGCACCTTATCTACATCTGGTGGCAACAATCTTAGTTTCTGCTTCTCCCAAAACAACAGCAAGCATTCCATTTGCTGTCAAAGAAATTAACTTATACAGAGTACAATAGACAACTGATGCTGTAGATGTATTATCCCATTTGCTTACCTAACAACACAGCATAGTGCAGAAGTGTTTAATTAAGCACACCTTAACTCTTTAATCCTACCTATTGGTCCAGTAGCGCCAGTATATCCAATAAGACCTGTACTTCCAGTATGACCAGTGGAGCCTGCAGGACCTTCTCTTCCTGAACTACCTGATGCACCTGTATGTCCAGGTGCACCAGTGGGTCCTAGCAAACAAAATGTGCAAAACAGTTATTCAGCAGAGCACATAGAGATCCTGTGCATGCACAAATAAACAGTGGGATACCTTGAAAACTGAAAAAACCAAAAGCTAATTTAGTTAAACATGTACATCTTGTTTAGTATGCATTCATTTTGATTACAAGTTATACGTACACTAAATCAGTGGTTCCCAAGCTCTTTTGATGGAGGGCAAAGTCTTACTTTTAAAATATCATAGCGGGCCACAGAGATCTGAGGAGCCGTCCTCAGTTGCAGTGGCGTAACTAGGGGTTCGCGCGTCCGGGGGCAAGAATTTCCTAAAAAAAAATTTTCTTACTTCCGCCAACATTTCTAATGACCTTTTTTTGGCTTTTCCGTCTTTTTCGTGAACAAATTCGTCAGAAGCCTCATTTTGCGCCCCCCCCTCTCCCGCGCCCCATGCAAAACTCATGTATAATAGTTACTTTTTACTTTTTTCCACTATTTCTTTTTTTTTAAATTGTCAGAAGCCTAAATCAAGAAAACAATGTAATTTAATTTTTTTTCAAAATTTGTGAGTGACTGTCGCGGGCCACATTCAAAGGATTAGCGGGCCACTTTTGGCCCGCGGGCCACGGTTTGGGAACCACTGCACTAAATGGGTACAATGGCAAACAATCATCCAGTGTTGTAGTAAAAATTAACATGATTCTAAATATGCTAATGATTTAAAAGTATTCTAACGGTCTTCAATAACTTGAAGTTATTCAAATAATAAAAACTCTGCATGTATGGAAAATGTTGAAGGTTTGGGAAGTGTTGTTTGTTGACACGAGGCCAACTGCACATTATAAGCATGTTGTAATGATCGGTTGAAACCAATGAGATATTATTTTTCATCACTAGAGGGAACATGACGTATATTCCCTTCGCTAATTTTTTGAAGCCACAACCATAGATATAATAACACCTTATCGAGAGTTCCGCAGTTAATTTAAATTGAAATGACGCGTTTTGATTGGTTGAAATTCATGGACGCAGTCAAGCTTAAGCGAGACTGTTTAATTTCTTTTCAAAGCTTACGACTTGCAAAAAGTACAACACACAAAATAACAACTTATCGATTAAATAATATTCCAGCGGCCTCGTTTTCGGGCTTTAATAAGTTGCCCCATCCACACACTACACAATTTAACTTTCGATCGGGTCGCCATTTTGAGACGGCTCCGGGTCAAGGCCGTTATGGTTATATTCGTTAGCGGGCTCGGGGTCACACCCTCAAAAAAGATGGCGGATGCGGGCTCTAGTGATATATTTTATATATTATACATCTCTATGGTTGAAACACATAGGCCTTGTGCTTTCACATAAAGCATTGGTAAGTGCTAATACACAGTTCAACAATCAATCTAACTTTATCTAAGTGTATCGTCAGTCAAAACTGGGCATTGATTTGAAAGTCCGGTAGGTCTAACACAAGTTTGCCCACATCCTGTGCTTGCACTTCAGACAGTTGCCAATGAAAGTAATGTGCATACATGCCAGTAATAGAATTTAAATGACCTGATCTGATAGAGTGAACTCCCAAAAAGAGTCACATGCATCATTGTAAAGTAGAGATAATTTAAGAGTCTTGATACAAAATGCTCACCTGTGGCTCCAATTGTCCCAGGACCTCCAGCTGTTCCAGTGGCACCTGGATCTCCTTTAGCACCAGTACTTCCTGCTGGTCCAGGGCCACCATCTCTTCCAGTATTGCCTTGGAAACAATATTGCAAAGTAAATCATTATCACTTCTGCCTGAGCTTAGTTAGGTTCAAGGCTTCCAAAGAGTAACAGCAAAAATAATTACATAGAATGACGGAGTTAACAAACACAACTGTCTTATGAACCCCAAATTGCAAAGTATCTGCAAAGGCATCACAGTGTGTCATTACAGTGCCAAGCTCAAGCGTTTGCAAATAACTGCCTCCAACAGCAGACATTGATAAGTACTTAGCAACTTTAGTTACCAGTTTCTCCTGTAAATCCTTGTGGACCAGTAGGTCCCAGTAGCCCAGGGGGACCTACAGCACCAGTGGCTCCATTTCCACCCAAAGGCCCTGGGTTGCCAGTCACTCCAGTTGCTCCAGTTAGTCCATTTGTTCCATTATTTCCAGGAACACCTGGATTCCCAGACGGTCCTGTTGGGCCAATTGGTCCAGTGTAACCTGTATATCCAGTCGGACCAGTGCTCCCAGGGGGACCCAGAGGACCTGTGGGGCCAACTGGTCCGGTTGCACCAGATGAACCTGAAAAACAGCAAACGCATTAAGTATAAATATCAAAAGTACATTTGATCTAATCATAAACTATCATAAACATGTGAAAAATACAACATTTTAAGCATGATTTAGTCATAAAAGTAAAAAATGGTTAAACAACTACTAATCTCTAAGAAAATAATGCTTATTGTATTGTCATTGGAAGTTTTATGAAAATTAAATTGTAAATAGTTGATAACAACAGCATTAATATGTATATTTAATAATTATAGTCTTTATAAAACACTAAAACAAAATATTAAAGTAGGCCATAGAAAAGAAATGTAGCTTGACAAATAATCTTTAAAATGTAAAAATACAAACAAATAAGTAAGTAAGTAAGTAAGTATATCCTTTATTGAAAAACCAACTGCTAACCGCATTTTGGTGTACAAAGATCATCAAATATAAAAAAAATTAAATATAAAGCATCCGTGTGACAAATGTTTTACGAGATAGAGAGTTTGCCTTAGGTATTATTCTATGGTGGGTTCTGGGGCATAGCGAGTATGAAACAGTTAGAGCATATGATATAAATATTCGTAGCCACTAACAAGTCCTCATATATTTTCTTGAAATCCATATTATTTGCCACCAGTAAATGCCACATTACCACTGATAGTAAATCAATTTAAAGGCACATCTTACCTGAAGAACCAGTGCTACCCGTCCCACCAGTTGCTCCTGAAAAACCAGTACCACCAACTGGCCCCGTTGGCCCTGTCCAACCTGGTGGCCCCTGAATTCCTACAGAGAATTCAAAAAGTGTAAATGAGCTTCATAAATGTCAGCCAAGCTCACATGCCAATACTTCATTAACAAACAATGCACTAGAGCTACAGAAGCTAAAAATAAGCACTACACGTGTACTGATGCAATCAATTACAACAGTTGTTGTAGTACGCAATTGTTGTTCAGTAGAAAATTTCTACACTGACACACATATATAGGACCCAAACAGGTCCAACATTTTTAATGCTGAGTTTCTTGTTAGATGTCGATGTCTCAAACTTTTTACTTCATCGCACCATGAAATTTGTCTGAATCCAATACCACTACCAATAATAATAATAATTAATAATAAAAATGTATATTGCTTTAAATTCTTATATTATTTCCGAACATGCCTGTGTTTCCAGTGGCACCGAAAGGACCTTGGGGTCCTGTGTTTCCTTGTGGTCCTTGTCCTCCTGGAATTCCAGTTGCTCCTGTCTGGCCTGTAGGACCTACAGAACCAGGAGGCCCTGTATAACCTGCAATAAAAATAAAAAACGCATGCCAAATTCTTGCCCCAGAACTGAATATGTTGAACTGGAATCTAACTTTCAACCAAAAAACAATTTTCCAGCCATTAAGTTCAAAACGAAAGTTGGAGGTTGCTGGATTCAGCACTGCAGTCAAAAGACTAAACCAAAGACAGTGTAATTTCATTCAAAACAAGGACTATTTTGGGGTGATTATGACTGTTTATGTAGTTCAATCCACCACCAATAAAATTATAATTTATGCCATGCACCTGACCTGTGAATCCGGTGCTACCAGAAGGACCAGTACTTCCAGTCCTTCCATCATTTCCAGGTAAACCAGTAGACCCAGTTTCGCCATTGGCACCCTGAGGTCCAACTGACCCTGGAAAGCCAGTGGATCCTGGTAAACCAGTTGCACCAGGCAAACCTACAAAAATACAACTGTTGGCTCAAAACTTAGGCAGAAATTCTGCCAATACTCAACTTGAATGTTTCAATAGTCTTGAGAATAATACAAAGGCCTCTGCTTCCTGAACACAATCAGAGATGATCAAACAAGGCTGATTATAGGAAGGACCTTTGACTGAATGATACTCAATTTCATAATGCAGATGGATTCTAAATCCAAACCCTCAAGAAATAACTCGGCCATTAAATGGTTCCGACATGTGCACCCAACATACATAAGATCACCTTGACAGGCCAGTTTAGCAGTGACTCAGCAACAAGCAATACACAAACATCATCTGGCATGTATTGTATTGTATTGTATTGTATTTTCGTTTATTAATCAACTCTGGCTGTCATAACGCAGCTAGTTACAAGGTACTTCATCGTTAGTCGGCTTGAGTGAAACGTAGGCCTAATTAAGCTAAAAGAGTCATTCTGGCTCAGGTAGATAAGCTTGGCTTAATTGTCTAGATTTGGGACTCTCTAGTAAATGTTTTTTACAGTAAACTCACATTGTAACAGTCAGAGATGGGTAACTAATCGATTAGATGCTAATCGATTAGCTAATCGATTAGACAACCAGCTAATTCTAATTCTAATCGATTAGCTGTCACCTTATGCTAATTCTAATTCTAATCGATTAGCAATTTTCAGCTAATTCTAATCGAAAATCGATTAGCTGATCGATTAGATGTGTGAAAATTAAGCTGAGAACGCATTCATTAAGAATGAGTTTATTAATATTGAGTTTTCAAGAATTCCTTACTTACTTATTTATCTGAAGGCTGTTTCAAACCTGCAATGATCTGTTCATGGTTATTTGTCCATTCTGCTCATGCAACACTGAAAGATTTGCATGTCTTTATGTTCTTCATCTACAGCATCACTGTGTTCCAGCAACCTCAGCTGCTATGGAACGCCTATTTAGTTTTGTGGCTACATCGTAAACGCTAGGCGCTGTAGGCTGTGATGCAATAGTGAACTTATGCAGTAGCAATGTCAGTAATTGCAGCATGTATTGACCGATGTGGTGTTGCTTGCTGGCTTTTGGACTGTTCTCACACATATCATTTGTGCAGCTTTAGATATTGTAATAGGCTACAGCTTTAGGCATTGTAATACGATAGTTTTAGGTATTGTAATAGGCTACAACAACTTGCTGTAGTAACTTGCTGTGCTCTGATTACAATTTGACAAATTCATGAAGCAAATATATGTATCGAACAATCAATTATCGAAATCTAATTCTAATTGCTAATCGATTAGCTGCTGCTCATTCTAATTCTAATCGATTAGCTCAAACCTTTTGCTAATTCTAATTCTAATCGATTAGCAAATTTCAGGAGCTAATTCTAATCGATTAGCAGTTCTAGCTAATCGTACCCATCTCTGGTAACAGTATGTAACAGTAAACTCACATTCTTTCTTGGTTTGAAGTCAGTTTGTGTGCTAAAAACGATTGCAATGCTAGAGCAATGCACATCTTAATCATCAATATTACTTTATTCTCATCATCAATATTTTCATCATTGCCAATTTTATTTTCATATTTCTGAAGTTCATGGCACAAAATAGAAATCAACTTTATGAGCATAGTTTCAAATCCTTACATAACATTCAAAGGTTACCAAAAGCATTCAAATTTGAACTGTAAAGATTACATTCCTAAACAAAAACTAAATTTATTACCAACTGCAAGACATGCCATTCAGTAATGAAACCATGAAGAAAAGTGGGATCATATATCGTGCTTGACCAATTTACCTGTTGATCCAGTATTTCCAGCCAGTCCAGTACCGCCGGTGGAGCCAACAGGTCCAAATGGTCCTGTTGCTCCAGGTGGGCCAGCATTACCCGGTAGTCCACTGGCACCAGTGGATCCAGTTAGACCTGGCTGACCAGCAGGACCCTGAGGCCCTCCAGGCCCTGCACTCCCTGGAATACCCGCAGGTCCTGTGTTGCCCGTAGCACCAAATGGGCCAGGAAGTCCAGACACACCTAAACACAGTATAGTTCATAAGACTAGTCAAGTACTGTACAGTACAGCACAACACTGGACAGTTGTTCAATACATCAAACATAAGTAATATTTATGTTGAGAAGATGAAACTTGATTTTCCCTAAATCATTTTGATTTCGAGGAATCATTTCTATCTGAGGTAAAAAGCATAAAAAATGACATCTAAACCCTAATCCTGTGTCTGTTTGTACCAGAGTTATCCATACAAATTTAAATGCCACACTACAGTCAACAAAATGGACACTTTCTAATAAGACAAAAAGGTTTTTGGACCAGTCTTCCCTCTGCACAATAGTCGAATAAACTGCTGAGCTAAAAAATGTTTCCAATGAACAATAAATTTAATCTCAAATTACAAGAGTAGCAAAACTGACAACTACCTGCTCTGAGACAACCTCAGCGAATAAAGTTTCTGGTAGACCACTGATAACAAGATTTTCACTTTTGGTTAAGTGATGGCATGAGGACCAACTATCTAAGCAATTGTAAGGGAGGCATCAAATATATCACACCACAGTAATATTGCATTGCATTAGATTGAGTATAGACAGAATATGTAATTCCTTTTGTGACAATGCCCAAACTGCTTTGCGAATATGAATTACCCATACCACAATGACAATGATGAAATGAAATCAGATTTATTTATTAGTCAATTCGTGGTAAATTTGTAAAAGTAGAAGTTAAACTACCTGTTGCTCCATTTGATCCAGGTATTCCAGAAGGTCCTGCTGGCCCTAGTGGCCCAGAAGCCCCTGGAAGGCCAGTAGAACCCGTGCTGCCAGGATTTCCAGGAACTCCAGTTGAACCAGGTGACCCTGTAGATCCTGTTATTCCAGTTGGTCCTGTTAAAAACAACCTAGCACAAGTTGAATCAACTCCCTTCAAAAGTTAGAAATAAATAAAACCAAAAATTTCAGACCAATAATGCAAGACAAACATAAATAAATCTCATGGCCCTTCTAAATTGCTTTCTGATCAATGACGATGAACCTTTTAGAATTCACAATTCACTGGGAGCATTTTCCTGTCCTGAATATAATTCACTTACCATTAGTGTTTTAACAGAAGCAACTTACAAATATAATGAAGAATGTTATTCAGCATCTAAGCCTTTGCTGAAAAAGCAAAATGGGGACAACTGGTTCTGCTGACAATCACCCACTTCCACAAAAATATGAAGGCAGTAAAAAAATCAAATACATATTTTTAATTTACATGACTGTTAGGCATCCTGCATCACTAGTTCTGCTATTATCATAAAAATTGTCTTGTAACAGTTCAGGTGAAACCCTGGAAATGTCGGTATGTTTCCAGTACGGTATCTATAGCATAATACCATAATGCAATGCAATGTAACACATCATCTTATAATTATAGTACTTCTTTATAACAAAATTACATAAATTGACCCCCAAGTGAACCAGGTCTAATTTCTATGCAGACGGAACCATAATTTCCATTGAAGAATCTTACCTAGCAGACCAGGTAGTCCAGAGGAACCAGAAGATCCTGGGTCACCTTTCTGTCCCGAAGACCCAGTTGCACCTGTAGGACCCGTCCAACCCCATGGACCCGTTGAACCTGTCATCAACAGATACAAGAAAATTTCATGACATCGCAAATGTTTGTTAGGCACATTTACACGTGTAAAGCATTTCTGTGCTCATATGTTTATGCCTCACGCTCTTCGTGCAGTTTGTGAAATTTAAACCTCCAAACCAATGTTGACACTCATTTAGTGATCCAGAAAAGATGGAATGTTTACTGGGCAACACATGACATTATATTTCATGGATGGTCTGTTATCCAATTATTAACAGGGCTTGACGAAGCTTAACTTCCCTGTGCTTGCCTGCGTCAACAATTTAAAGCAGTCGCTCGAGTGTATTATGTGCACACGACAGAAGACAACTGACCATAACATGATGACTTATGCAGTGAGACTGACCGGTGTTGCCTGTTTCTCCACTGGATCCTGTGTCGCCTTTTGGTCCATTTGCACCTGTTGCTCCAGAACTTCCAACTGGTCCAGGTGGCCCAAATGGTCCAGGAAAGCCAGTGTTTCCTAATAAACACATGTGTAGCAACTGTAATGTAAAGTAATGTAAGTAAACAGTTTTAACACATTCTATGTCCAACTTTTTTGAAGATTCTTAAAAGAAGTGTTTGACTAAATCTGACCCAGAAAGTGACTTTCAATAGGATCAACAAAGAAAAATCTGAAAACAATGTTAAAAAGATATGCTCACTTATCAACTATTTTCAACATTAAATGCTCTTATTTGCTTATAAAAGATGAACCAAATAAGTTATGACAAACTTATTTGCTCAGATTAGCATTTTATCTTAATCATTGTGACCTGCAAACCATTACGTCAGAAAGTTATCAGAGTTACTTTCAACTGACCTGTGTCTCCAGGTCTTCCAGATGAACCAGAGTTTCCTGTATCCCCTTTAGGTCCTGGGACACCTGTATTACCTGTCGACCCGGTAGCTCCAGATGGCCCGGGAAAACCTGAAACATAACTTAACCTTTTTAGTGTAAGTACTAGATGAACCAGACACTTTTAATCTAAACTAAATCTAATCTAATGATTTCTGTAACACTGCGATCGTAAATGCATAAGGCATCATCCATGGTTGTTCCAGCGTAAAATCGTAATCAAAAGTCATAATCCATTAGAAAGTTGGTAGAAATTCAATACATCAGGGAACCAGAAGTCAAGCTACAGAGTGTAAGCAAACTGAAGCACAAGAGTTTTGACTTTAGTTCTCAATAACTTTGGAGAACTGATAGAATGCAAACAGTTTCCATAATCTTCCGATAATCTGAAATATTTTTAAAGTCTTCATGGATTGAAAGACGCCAAAAAGAAAGCACTCAATTTCTAAGTTCAAAAAGCCTCAAAAACAAGAAATTTTACATCATCCAAATGACTAAATATTTTTTCAGAAAACATTTTCTGTAAGCAACTTATCCTCATGCAGCTTTCATTTCAAAATTCCAAGATCTTTCATTACAGCTAAGTCTGAGTTTTCAAACAGATTCACAGATGAACCAGCCGATGAAATAGCCAAACACTTACAGTAATGTAGTGCCTCATTATTGAAATGATCATGAATAATGTAAGAGATGGAAAAGTGTCATGTCATTGCATCTTCTGTTAGTTGTTACAGGTTGTATGTGTGCAAGTACAAAAGCTTTAAGTGCACACAACTTGATGCTTCAGTTAACCCTGTCACCCATACTCAACAACTAAGTAGTCACATGTAACATGCCTGTTGCTCCACTTATTCCTCCAGCTCCTCCATTTCCAGGATCTCCTTTTGGTCCAGAAGGTCCTGTAGCACCAGTAGAGCCTAATGGCCCTGGAACACCGGCATCACCCTTAGGCCCAGTGGTACCTTAACAGGATCAAGAAAAACAAGTTTGAGCAAAATATTTCCACAGAAATCTGATCCAGCCTTTGTTAAAACTACCACATCTTTTCACTTGGTTTCTACTTGGTGTCCATCACTAGCACCTTATACTGAGACAACATGGTTGATCTGACAAGATAATAAAAGAAAAGATACATACCTTAATCCATAATATACTTCCCTTGCGTGCATGATATACAAACATTTTTCCTCAAAACTGAAAAGAGTCACGTAAAAGTCCTATCCTGACTTCATCTTCTCTGTATCTTTCTCGTTGCTCCAATTCCAAACGCCAAACACTGTAGCTGTCTGTATGTTTACCTGCCTGTCATTCTGCAGTTTTGCTTAGAACTCTGTTTGGCCTTACCTGCTTCAGTGACTTTGTCTTTCTCCTCCAGCAGCTCTTTTACCTCCTCTCTCCGGTCCCTCTGGCAACCAGACTCAGCTCTTCCCTGGACATCTCTCGACAAACTTGATGCAGTGCTCATGAATAAGCTGGTGCCCTGTGTGATAGCTTTAGAGCAGCACCTTAAAATTTAGAGTTTACGATTACAATTATAAGAAGAATGGTTGTTGTTGGAAGACAATGGATCTGCCTTCAGGCAGAGAACTCATCATCATCATCAAGCCTTAGTTTGATATCATACGCTGACACCCTGAATATGAAAAATAAGAGACTCACCAGTAAATCCCAGAGGTCCAGTGTTGCCTGTGGCTCCCAACTGCCCAGTTGCACCTTGGAGGCCAGCTGGCCCAGTGTTACCAGTGTAGCCAGATGGGCCAAAAGGTCCAGGAGACCCCGATGCTCCTGTTCGTCCTGTACTACCAGTTGCTCCTTCAAAATAGTAGATAGAAATACTATTAAGGACCTTGTAAATCACAGAAAGTACAGCACAGCTCAGTTGCTCTTAGATCTTGCTCTCCTAATGACAGGTCACACTCAAGGAATAATGGAAGAGGCTTAAAACATGTAGTTAGTCATTGAAATTGTAGTTTCACACGAAATCACACAAGACAACATGTAATGTTGATGAAGTGCATACGACAGTATATTTTAGTTGACTGGCTGATACTGTACAATCAGTGTGCAGCTTCAAGTCTCTGCCGAAACATACACTCTGAGTCCCTGATACAAAACTGTTTCACCAACTATAACTGATGCTTGGTCAGTAGACAGTGATAGAAAATGAATAAATAATAAATGCAAAATGCATGCAATTTATTATGACAAGCTCTGCATGTCTCATTTAGCAGGCTTCTACTCACATTCAACAACACACACCATTCTACACTCCTCCAATCTCACTCAATAAACAGTCTGTTACAACATAAATTAAATTTGAAAAAGTTCTCCTTAATAAAATTTAATAAAGCTTATGGGTGGACTTAGAAGACCACAAACAGGAGTATCTCCAGGTCTTCCAACTGGATTTCCCACGGATTTTATTCAGGAGTTTGATGTTGCCCCGTTGAACAAGTCGCCCTTTGCTGGAACAGATATTTCAAAACTATTAATTATTTCCATTCTTCTTTTTATCTGGCAATACCACTTTCTGTAATGGGTTGCGGTGTGTCAACCTAGTGATTCATTATTAAACGAATATATATATATCACAGACCAAGGCAGAGGTAAGTTGCTCAACAATTTTCTTCGGCACTGATACTACTAGAGGCAGCAGACAAGCTCACTCAATCATCACCTCAGCCATACTGTAAATATGTGACACATGCATAAGATGATAGCCATAAGTACACACCTGTTATACCAGGTGAGCCATTTCCCCCAGGCAACCCAGTATTTCCTGAAGAACCAGCAGGGCCTGGAGGCCCAACTGTTCCTGATGGTCCTTGAGAACCTGTAGCACCAGTGGCACCAATACCACCTGTTGCTCCGAGAGGTCCCGGTGGTCCCAGAGGGCCAGAAGGCCCAAAAGGTCCTTGCGGTCCAACAGGTCCAGTGGTACCAGGAAGCCCTGAATTAAGAAATATCATAAAACAAATCAACATAGATCAACACCTGACTCAACCCTTAACATTAAATAATTGTGTCCGAGAGCATTGACTTAACCCTTAACATTAAATAATTGTGTCCGAGAGCAAACTGTAGGCTAACGGATTGAGCAAATTGTGTGGCCAAGATGGTCACGTGTTTCTCTACTGTGTCAACCTTTTCATGATTTTACATTATCACATAAAGATTACGCTGGATAATTTTCATTTGTTCTGACTTCTAATGTGACCTAGTATGCATTATTGGAGTTATTTATCTCTTTTGCCATCCTTTCTGAGTGATTTGGACAGTTTGCAGACACTTGTTTTCTCATGGGCTTTGAAACATCTGGATATCTAACTGCTTTTTACCTGGCGACTGACTAACTGTGCCTCAGATTTGCATTTCCGTGTGACTTTGCACATATTAACAATGCTTGTAATAATAGTAATAACAATACCTTTTTGCCGGGTTGGAGTTGGGAGCGATTCTGAGTAGTTACCTTGAAGCGGTGCTATATATATTTTTGAATGAATGAATGAATTAACTCTGAATGGGAATGTGTTTGTTGAGCTTTACAAGTGTGAGACAGTCTGCCAGTGGTGACTTTGCCACACACCTGAGCATATCTTGCTTAAAGATGAACTCGTTGCCTTAATGGACTTAAACTATAAAAGTGTCTAGATGAATACATACATGCAAGATGAAATTAAAAATTCCAACAGATTCTGCTGGGAATTAAAGAATATATGTTCTGTGATGCACTGGTCCCATGTCCAGGACCTTGTGATTTTCCAGTGCCATATCAGAGCTGAGGAAATGGAAATAAGTGCTGTCCATCACACATCCACCTACAGCTTATGTGGTGAGATATTAAATTTCTACGCATATCTTATCTGTGGCTACCTTAAACCTCAGACCGACCTGTGGCTCCTGTTCTACCAGATGCACCAGAAGATCCTGTAAATCCTAGACTTCCAGGTGGACCAATGGGTCCAGTGGGACCAAATGGTCCTGTACCGCCAGTCATCCCAACAATTCCAGTGCTTCCAGTCGGACCAGGTGGTCCTGTTCCGCCCACAGGACCAGTTTGACCTGTTGATCCATGTATTCCAGTTCGCCCAGGAACACCAGTTGCACCACTGTAACCTGAACATGAGAAAAGTATTAAAACAAACCACATCAAATTTCCAGGCTGTGCCAATGACCTCTTCATGTAACAGAAGTAAACATCTTGCATAATATTGAAACAATGAAATATGTGATTCCATTCCTAAAAGTTTGTAGCTGCACCATCAGCCAAATGCTCATGCAAAGAAGCAAGGAACTTAAGATCCTTACAATGGTGCGCAGATGCATGGTCCTTAGTGTTTCATCCTATTGGTGGTATCTTAAGGAGCAACGTATTTCAATGCCATCCATATCTGAGCACATATCTCTTCACTTTGCTACATCTGGTGATCTGTGATCTGCTTCTGATCTTCTACCATTCCATACTTCCACAATACAACATGGAAACTCTGCCATGGTTGGCCCCTAATTCTGGAACATGCCTCTGTGCAACCTGTGACTTCAACTTCTCTTTCGTTGAGCTTGGGTTATAAAGATATACATCTACAACTTACAATTTAAATCCATGCACTGTCCTTACGCTATTAACCCTCTATTAGAAATAAAGAGTCAAACAAAAACCAACTGGCAGCACTGAACTCTGAGGACAAAACAACCACACTTAACATAGTCTGAGGTAACAGACAAATACAAAAGAACCACAAGATGATTGTAAAGTAGAGAAGCATTATCTAACAAAAAAATTCGGATTTTCACCTGGCCTCTCTTATTGATTACAACTTTGACTATGATTTCACTAGAAACAACTCAGTGATGCTTTACGCATTACAAAGGTGCTATATAAGTCATCAGATTAGATTATATTAGCTGCAGAAGTCATCCGATTAGATTAGATA
This sequence comes from Aporrectodea caliginosa, assembly GCA_020284085.1. Taxonomy (NCBI): domain Eukaryota; kingdom Metazoa; phylum Annelida; class Clitellata; order Crassiclitellata; family Lumbricidae; genus Aporrectodea; species Aporrectodea caliginosa. The sequence goes on from JACEVL010001027.1 coordinate 453,700, forward strand.
AGTCATGCTATAGACATGTCAGTTTTTCCTTAGAAAAGCACTTTTAAATACCTTGTACAACATAAAGAGTTCCTCCATTTTAAACCCAGATTGTAGGTAAAAGAGTTTTTATAATCAAACAAAAATGTTTCTAACCTATTGGTCCTGGAGGACCACTGCTCCCTGAAGAACCTGGGATACCACTTGCACCAATTTGTCCCACAGGCCCTGTAGAACCCGTATTCCCAACTCCCCCTTGTGGTCCAGGCGACCCAGGATCACCACGCGATCCTGATGCTCCAGTGGCTCCAGAACGTCCAAACACTCCAGTGGCTCCTGTTGCACCACTTGGACCCTGTGGACCAAAAGGACCAGTTGCTCCTGAAAACAGAAACAGTCAGCATGAGAAACTGAAATATCCAAGCCATTGTAAGTCAGTCAATTGGCTGGCTGGCTGGCTGGCCAGTTCTCCCATAAATTGGTGCCGCATTCAGTCAATGATTCAACATCCTGCAATACTAAATTTATATGAAAACCAGTTCATTCAAGGACAAAGAGCACCAAACTTGTCTGCAACTTCAATTAAACTTTCCATAAACCTTGGCTCCAAAGTTGACATATCTTTGTGCTGCATTAACTCAACAGCTGGACACCTTAATTCAACAGCTGGACACCTTAATTCAACAGCTGAATACCTTAATTCAACAGCTGAATACCATAATTCAACAGCTGAATACCTTAATTCAACAGCTGGACACCTTAATTCAACAGCTGGACACCTTAATTCAACAGCTGGACACCTTAATTCAACAGCTGGACACTTTTAATTCAACAGCTGAATACCTTAATACAACAGCTGAATACCTTATTTCAACAGCTGGACACTTTAATTCAACAGCTGAATACCTTAATTCAACAGCTGGACACCTTAATTCAACAGCTGGACACTTTAATTCAACAGCTAATGTTTCTGTGCCTGACAGTGTTGTATCCACAGCAGAAATTCAGTGTTTTATTAGATCAAGTCATAACAAAGATCTTACCTGTGCTGCCTAAGTTGCCTGTTGGTCCAACGGACCCAGAACTACCTGGTGGACCTGATGGTCCAGGTGGCCCTCCTGGCCCAGTTATTCCTGTGGAACCAATTGGTCCAGGCTGACCTTTCGAAACAGGAGCAATTTAACAGAATGTCAGTAAATTACTAGTACAAGTATTCTCCTAGATATTCTTAACTGCTCTCTGCTCTTTTCATCAGCTCTCATTCTCTTCATTACACCTGTAACACACATTTTCAAAGTCAGTAAAACCTTGAAAGTCGTAACAAGCAAACCAAGGCATCAAGTTTTGCAAAGATACATTTGTTTCTAATGAAGAAAAGTAATTACGGATATGCAGTGCACATTCTTTTTTTGTAGGCCCAATGCACACACTCGGCTTAATCTCAGTTTGATCCTGGTTTGCTGACCTGTAGGATTTCTTAGTCCAAAATCAAGAAAAACGTTATTTTTAACTTCAGTCAGTACAGTTTCACCTACGGAATATTCCAAACATGTACATAACTGGAGCATGACACATATCTATAAAGCACCCACATAGCAATACAGCAATATTAAACCTTATGCCAGCAGTTCTTTCATAACTACAAAGAAAGTCGTTACCTGTTGAGCCACTGCTACCCACTAGTCCTTGTGGTCCAGTCGGTCCAGAAGCACCCGAGGCCCCCAGAGGTCCAACAGGTCCCGTTAGTCCCACTGGACCCGTTGGTCCTGAAAAGCAAACATCAATCAATCAGTCAATCACAGGTAATTATGAACAACTGGATCTAGAAATGTATTACCATAATTAATCCTTAGTGAAATACTGTAATCTTCAAAACAGACATCTTACTTGCTTACCTGTGGCACCTGAGCTTCCAGTTGCTCCAGTTGTTCCTGGTGTTCCCTGTTGTCCTACTGGACCAGAAGCACCAGGCGTTCCTGGATTTCCTGGTATACCAGGCTGGCCAGATCCACCTAATGGTTTACAGCAAAAGAAAATAGACCTATGGATATTTTCAGCAACAACTTAATTTCATGTTATATCAGATGCAAACACAACAAAAAGAACCTAGAAATAGATAAACAAATGCTAATCAGGACATTTTTCTACAGAACTGCCGTCTTTGCTAGAAATCTTCTTTGGTCATTTCTGTAATGACCACTGCAATTGTGGACATTTGCCTATACTGGTGGAATGTAAATCAGTTGTTAAGACTAAAACGGTATCCAGCTGGTTGAGAGGACATGGTCCCAGCCAGTTGAGAGGATATGGTATCCAGCTGGTTGAGAGCATCCCCATGTGTGCAGGATCAAGCCTCCTTCGACACTTTCTGAGCAGGGACCTTCAGCACAATTTCTTAGTACCATCAGTTGTTACTTTCTGTCACTAGAAATATTGGTGCCATAGAAATATAAGAAAATAGATAGGTAAATGGTAAAATATAACAGAGATACAATTCACAGTTATGATGAGTACCTGTGTCACCACGAGATCCAGGAGGACCAAAGGGTCCAGTTGATCCACTTGAGCCAGGCGGTCCACTGCTCCCAGGTAACCCTGTTGACCCTGGTGGCCCCATAATGCCTTCATTCCAGAAAACCAATACAGTTCATGAAATATTTTACTTTGATATCATTCCTTTATTTCATCTGAATATGCATGATCAAGACTTGTAACAATGCTTTCAATATTAACTCAATTAACTGTTACTTTATACCTGATAAAAACACAAACTAGTTTAGAAAAGCTCTTAGACGAAACTTGATCTAAAATAATTGTCAAATAAATTCCTTGAAATGTTATGAAATAGATGCAGCCAACATAACCTTGCTTGATACCAACTGTTCAACGTTATTGGAATTACAAGCACTTATAATCTTAAATTCTAAACATCATAACAAGTGTAAATGTAGATGAATGTTACAGAATATTAACAACATTTGTCTAACCTCTAACATAATTCATTCATCGATTAAGTAATTTATTCAATCATTTGTTGTTTATTTTAATAAAATAAACAACCCAAAATTTAATGGAAACTAATCTATAAGAATCTGCACTCTTTCAGTACTGAAAAAAGCAGTGATGTGGTCTCGAGACCGCTGTCTTGGTCTCGAGACCGTCTCGAGACCGAAAAAACACGGTCTTGGTCTTGGTCTTGAATGTACCGGTCTCGGTCTTGGTCTTGAATGTACCGGTCTCGGTCTTGGTCTTGGTCTTAAAGGTGTGGTCTTGGTCTTGGGCGTCTGGTCTCGGTCTTTAGCCTTTGGTCCTGGCCTTGCGCCTTTGGTTTGGCCTTTGATGGGAACGAGAGTGGAGTATTTGTTATATGTTGTCGATATTTCCGGTTATTCAGGGATTTCTGAGATAACTCCGAATTCATGCGACGATCCGTCAAGGACAAAGCTAGAGAGGACCTCGTTGTTCGCTTCTTATCAGAAGCGACAAGAAAACGTTGAGGCACAGTTAACCCTGACTTCAGATGCTTTAGTGACTATAGTTAAGCTTACACTGATGCAGTTTCTCAAGGCAAAATCAGTAGTCGGGCAAGCGCTGGAAATCAGGTATTTGATGGGGAATTTTACTCTACTGGCAAATTTCTTTTTATTCCGCCACAGCTGCGCCTGTTGAGAGTGTGTTTAGCGGTTACTAAGCGGTAGTGTGCTCTTCATGAGACCTCGCAGACTTGGGGACAAAACTATAACTATAAATATCATGAGCATCTGATTTGAGTTATGGGAATATGTAACATTACAATTGAGAATTGCGTTTATAGTCTTGACTCTTGAGGCTTAGGTCTTGGTCCTGGACAATGCGGTCTTGGTCTCGGTCTTGGTCTTGGACCACGCGGTCTTGGTCTCGGTCTTGGTCTTGGACCACGCGGTCTTGGTCTTGGACCACGCGGTCTTGGTCTCGGTCTTGGTCTTGAACCACGCGGTCTTGGTCTCGGTCTTGGTCTTGAACCACGCGGTCTTGGTCTCGGTCTTGGTCTTGGAATTTTGGTCTCGTGCACAACACTGGAAAAAAGTAACTCATGAGACCATCCAGGGCTACAATAGCATGACAATGTCGTCTGAAAGGAACAAGAAATGAATGGATGGATATGATCAACAATTCAAAGACTCAACCAATGATAAGAAGACAGAAGAATTTGGTTGCAGCTCAAGATTAAGTTCAGGGTTATGATAATGGCAAATCAGAGAAGTTAATCAGAGTCAAATCCATGCTTTTGCTCAGCAATGCAAGGCAAAGAGATACATTAGGTGCCACACATAACCATACCACTTGCTCCAGTGCTTCCAATGGGTCCAACTGGTCCTGTGTATCCCGTAGATCCAGAACTACCAGGAGGTCCTGGACTGCCAGATGTCCCCGGTGGTCCAGTATGACCTTGTATTCCAGATGCCCCACTTACACCCTGCAAGCCTACAAGGAGTCAAAGCCAACACTGACATAATTTCTTAAATAATTACGACAATTTGTTAACAATTAAAAATGCCATTATGTACCTTTCAGCAAAAGAAAACCCCTTTTCTAAATTAATTTAAACTGCTTCTCTAAACAAAACATCAATGCAGCTGACTTTGTTTGGGGGACTATAGTACCAGTACAGACTGAAATACATAAAGCCCTAAAAATAAGAGACATGTGGCAGATCAAGTGCCACAAGGAACACAAGAGTAGAGATGGATGTGGAATTACATAAGTCACATGTCGGCTTTCAGCTCAACACTATGTACAGGAACATGTGACATCATATCATGGATACAGCAACGCTCATCAGAATACTTTTATCCGTCCTAATTCCACAGAATTATCATTATACAACCAGGTCATCTGATTCTATTTCTCTGATCATACCTAACACTGAAGCTGTTCTTAGTGCACGGACTTTCTAGGTTGCTGGACCTAGATTTCGAAACTCTCTCCCTGTATCCCTTTATTCTGCTCATTCAATTGCATATCATCCTTGCTATAACATTCCATAAAACAATCTCAACCCATCTCTGAATAGTGGAAAGTAGAGTTGACAATTGTCACATACCTGTAGAACCTGGCGTCCCTGGTGGGCCTGGAAAACCAGATGATCCAGGTAACCCGGTAGAACCAGAAGAACCTTAATCCAAACAAGAAGCATTTCTTTAAAAAAAGCCCAAACATCACTTTAAACAACAGTAGCAAACACCAACACAGTTCAAAAATATAATATCTATATCCATTAGGTTAAAGTTACAAAGAAAATTTGGAGTGATATTAGGTACATTACCAAGCCTACATTCAGATACTGGACCAACTCTCACAGTGCCACGACATAACAGACCTCCTACATTTTCAGCCAGAGGTTAGCTGCTTTTTATTGAAAAGCTTCTAAATTAAAGAAGTTACAGAAGTCCAATTTTCTTTATTCATTGAAACAGACAAACAGATGTTGGCAATGGCAAGAGCATCTAAATAACTCTAAAATTTGGTCAGACATTCTCCAAGATTTTCCTTAAGAGGCAAATGGAAAGGCTCACCCAGGCATCTCTGGAATTAAACTAAAACATTTAAGTTTGTGCATGTTGCCATGTATGTCTGTGTGTGTAGCTCTGTGTAAGTGCATATTTGTACAATGTACATGCATGCACTCAAAATGTGTTATATCTTCGTTTATTGATTATAATTATTCGGGATGTCACACCGCATCCAGGTACATGTACATGTGTACATGTGTGCCTGTGCACAATAAAATGTTAAGTACTTACCTGGTGGACCTGAAGGTCCAACTGGTCCCGATGGGCCTATTGGCCCAGTGTTACCTGTTGATCCAGGAAGCCCCGATGACCCAGTGCCACCTAATAACCAAGCAGCAGTAGCAATACCATTAGACACAGCCATAAAATAGAGAAACAATCCTTCTGAATAAATATGGGTTCATGCATCTGTACTGGAACATTCTGCAGCCCAAACTCTTAACACAACAGAGTCTGCATCTTACTCTTCAGGACACAAACTGTTGCAAAAACAAGTTACATATCAATTGAAAAATTGATAAATTGAAAAATTGATAAATTGAAAAATTGATAAATTGAAAAATTGATGAGTGAAACTCCGATTCAGTGTCCGCGCTGTAGTCGGGAGCGCCTCTGAGTAGAAATCTTGAAGGGGCGCTATATAAATATCTGAAATGAAATGAAATGAATTGAAAATGTCTCTCCTGATCAACTAAAACCAAGAAGAATGTCTTGAAAAAACCATTTCACATGACCTCATCGAGAACAGTTTGGCACAGAATGAATTCAGATAAACATGACCCCAACTGACCTGTAGCTCCAGAAGCACCAGCATCACCAGGACGGCCAAAGCCAGTGGCTCCTGTAGCACCTGGGCCTCCAGATATCCCAGTTGATCCAGTGGCCCCAAGTGATCCAGGTATGCCAGGTGATCCTGAGCCACCTGTTAACAACAGAACAAACAGATTTAACAGGCAAATAAAACGCCGATTTTCTAAAGAACAGAACTAGGCAACGCAAGAGAGAAAGATACTGAAAACAAAACATTAAGTTCTATATTCTCTGTTTATCTATTAACTTATAATACAAAGCATATAACCCAGTATGTTGCAGGAAAACACGATTCTTTTAATTTACATACTGAGCACCAGCCTTAGCTAATTCTTATAATGAGGCACCAACCAATATGATTGTATATGCAAAGGTGCTATATAAATAATCAGATGCATAGAGATATGCATCAATACATAATCAATCTACTGGTCCTGCTGATTCAATCATCAAACTCAAGACTGATAACTACACACACTAACTTAAATATTGCACTGAAGACCACACAGAAGCACATGGCTTCGAAACAACAATTTAAAAAAAAATTCTCTCTACACAAGAAATGCACCATTAGTCACTGAATAAATAAACATCTTAAACTGGTGGTCCGCCAACAACATCATAAATGCACAGCCGGTCCCTGCTTCTAAAAAGTTTAAGAACCCCTGATCTAGGTAACTCTAAAACTTGGCCATACATTCTCCAAAAGTTTCCTTAAGAGGCAAATGGAAAGGCTCACCCAGGCATCTCTGGAATTAAACTAAAACATTTAAGTTTGTGCATGTTGCCATGTATGTCTGTGTGTGTAGCTCTGTGTAAGTGCATATTTGTACAATGTACATGCATGCACTCAAAATGTGTTATATCTTCGTTTATTGATTATAATTATTCGGGATGTCACACCGCATCCAGGTACATGTACATGTGTACATGTGTGCCTGTGCACAATAAAATGTTAAGTACTTACCTGGTGGACCTGAAGGTCCAACTGGTCCCGATGGGCCTATTGGCCCAGTGTTACCTGTTGATCCAGGAAGCCCCGATGACCCAGTGCCACCTAATAACCAAGCAGCAGTAGCAATACCATTAGACACAGCCATAAAATAGAGAAACAATCCTTCTGAATAAATATGGGTTCATGCATCTGTACTGGAACATTCTGCAGCCCAAACTCTTAACACAACAGAGTCTGCATCTTACTCTTCAGGACACAAACTGTTGCAAAAACAAGTTACATATCAATTGAAAAATTGATAAATTGAAAAATTGATAAATTGAAAAATTGATAAATTGAAAAATTGATGAGTGAAACTCCGATTCAGTGTCCGCGCTGTAGTCGGGAGCGCCTCTGAGTAGAAATCTTGAAGAGGCGCTATATAAATATCTGAAATGAAATGAAATGAATTGAAAATGTCTCTCCTGATCAACTAAAACCAAGAAGAATGTCTTGAAAAAACCATTTCACATGACCTCATCGAGAACAGTTTGGCACAGAATGAATTCAGATAAACATGACCCCAACTGACCTGTAGCTCCAGAAGCACCAGCATCACCAGGACGGCCAAAGCCAGTGGCTCCTGTAGCACCAGGGCCTCCGGATATCCCAGTCGATCCAGTGGCCCCAAGTGATCCAGGTATGCCAGGTGATCCTGAGCCACCTGTTAACAACAGAACAAACAGATTTAACAGGCAAATAAAACGCCGATTTTCTAAAGAACAGAACTAGGCAACGCAAGAGAGAAAGATACTGAAAACAAAACATTAAGTTCTATATTCTCTGTTTATCTATTAACTTATAATACAAAGCATATAACCCAGTATGTTGCAGGAAAACACGATTCTTTTAATTTACATACTGAGCACCAGCCTTAGCTAATTCTTATAATGAGGCACCAACCAATATGATTGTATATGCAAAGGTGCTATATAAATAATCAGATGCATAGAGATATGCATCAATACATAATCAATCTACTGGTCCTGCTGATTCAATCATCAAACTCAAGACTGATAACTACACACACTAACTTAAATATTGCACTGAAGACCACACAGAAGCACATGGCTTCGAAACAACAATTTAAAAAAAAATTCTCTCTACACAAGAAATGCACCATTAGTCACTGAATAAATAAACATCTTACCAGTTCGACCAGGAACACCAGTAGCACCAGTTGATCCTGAATTACCCTTACCACCCACTGGACCAGCCTGACCAACTGGTCCTGTTGAGCCCGGTGGTCCTTGATTTCCTGGAAAACCTGTAAAAAGCTTATAAAAATAATACTATGGTAGCTGCATCACAGGGTGTTTGATAAAGTGGAATTATAGAGTGAAATCATCTCAACATTGTTGGGGCCCTTTAAAAAGATGCCACAAACATACATGTACATAGTAATTCTGCCACTGCCCATACTCTGGTAGTGCCAGTCCCAAGCCTGGATAAAGGAGTAGGGTGACACTAATCATCACTGTTATGACACAGCACCATAAAAGTTACTAACCATGCATGTAGTTACACATTTTTATATACCTGTACTGCAAGTTTAATGCCTATCTAGAGTTACTGTGTTTTTGCTCTGACAGTTAAATTTGTAACTCTAAACAATAGGCACCACAGAATGATATGAACATCACGTTAGCAATCAATATCAAACAATCAGAAGAGATATAACTTTCAATCAGTAAATAAGCCATTAATCCAGCTGCATAATTTTAGATTTGGACCCACCATAAGGATTACTCGAATGGGCTCACTGAGCCACAGTCCATAACCAGCTCTGAGTAGTAGGTTTCCTCTTCTGTATACCGCTAATTTTTCATAACACCTTAGTTCTGGTATGCCTCAAAACATTTATTTTCCTTCATTTATTCACTCTTTCCACACATGTCCCAAGACAGCTGTGCTTAAATGCAGTACACGATCAAAGATAGCAATAAATTGTAATGCCACAGTACTAGTAGATGAGAAATAGTCTTAATTTTTAGGAAAATGTATCCCTTTACTCATGATGATATTCCAGAGTTAGCAGTCACAATAAAAAGCCAATGAATATAACTATAATAATTATTTAAATATCATTTGGAACTTTGCAATGAACTGGGATTAACAGCACTAGACGGAGCCATCATTTGTTGACTTGTCACCTTAGCCACATAGCCGCCACAGGCAAAAACTACTACCAGGTGCTATGCACAGGAGCTACTATCAACACCACAGGTAAGCGAGCTACCCTATAGCATGTGCCCTCATAACAAATTAAACACATCTCTAAAGAATTGTGACTACGAGTTCTCACCTGTCGATCCAGAAGATCCAGTTGCTCCAGGTGACCCTAGAGAACCCTGACCTCCCTGTGGACCTACTGGTCCTGTCCATCCGATTGGACCAGTTGATCCAACTGGACCTGATTAAGAAAAGAAACACCATTCAAAACCTTGTACTTGCACTCTATCATCTGCAAATTTTTTCAGAAATCTCAGAACGTTTTCAAATAGTCAGTAACTAAAGGGGAAGTGAGAAACTTCCCATAGCCCCAACTGTGATGTCTGAGCCCAGGGCTTCTCTGTCTCTGCTACCAACCACCATCACATAATGACCATTACTTATCTGACCAGAATTATTATCACTGTTGGCATTTCACATTAGTAAACCTACTTACGTACTGTATTACTAGACCTGATTTTTAAGGCTATTTGAATGTGAACCACAATAATAACAAGCAAATAAATAATACCATTAATATTAAAATAATAGTAACAGATTACCAGTAGATCCGGTCATTCCTGGCTGTCCAGGAGTTCCTGAGCTACCTGGACTTCCATCTGTACCTCGCTGTCCAGTGTTACCTGTCGCTCCAGTTGGTCCAAGTGCGCCTAATCAAAGAATCAACCACAGTCATATGGAAACTGAAATCCAGACCGAGAATGTGAAATCCAGAACTAGACAACCATTTTCAAGGTCGTGTCATTTTTTATTAATTATTACTTTGTTACTGTTATTATGCCAGTGTCAAACGCATCGGACAACAACCGATAGTCCATCAAAACCAAGTCAGGTCAGTATAATAAAATATCAGTCCACTAAGACAGAGAAGAATACCATGAAGAATAAGCAATTTTAAAAAGGTAAGTCTTAAGTTGAGAGTGAAATGACATCCATAGGCCACTGAGCAGAATGAACAGATACAAACAGAGAGATTCAAATCTACATCCAGCCACTGAAAAAGCTCATTCACCAAGGATAGTTCTAGTCTTCAGTATGACAAGAGAAAGACAATGATAAGTCTCAGGAATAAAGATGCACTTTAAGTATTGTGTACTGTGGTTGGCTAGAGTTCAATGTTTTATCAACTGTGAGCCCCAATTTGCAAAGAAAATCTTTTTCTAAACAGGAAGCCAATGTAATAATTTAAGAACAGAGGTCATATGTTCATATTTTGAAATATTAGTTTTGGCTCTAGCTATGACTGAGTTCTGAGCTACTTAGATATTCAGCACGTTTGACTTTGTGATACCAATGGCAACAGACTACTAGAGAGAACTTGGTATTTTCACCAGTTGCTCCTGTAGAACCAAGTATTCCAGATGGACCCTCCTGTCCAGCAACACCAGATGCTCCAGGGGTTCCTGTAAAGCATTCAGACAAACAAGACCTGATTAACCGGTAATTACTATACAATTAATCTTAATGTTAAGTAGATCTTTTGAAAATGGTCTCAGGTATTTTAATTCTTCCCCCTACATACTCATGATTGCCAATAAGCTAGAAGCTTCTTATAATGCCATGTCTGGAAGTCATATCCACAACTAATGATGAGGCTGTGTTATACAATCAGGTAACCTGCTGCAGTTGAACATAGTTAGAATCGATACCCATCACCCTGTTACATCAGCATTTCAGTTGTAATGCTGGGTGCAGTAAAAAGTCTCTGGTGTACAATATTGCCTCAGAGGCATACCCTATCAACAGGCTGGTTTTTTTACCAAGCCGTCTCTGTTAATGACTGAATCACTTGCACTTACGGTTGCCATTGCAGCATATCATGCATCATACTTCAGCACAACAGAGATCACTGAATCAGAACAGAGCCTCAGACTACAACAGTTAAAGCCCAATGAGGACAGATGAGACCAGAATAAATGAGGGAACAAATTGTGCTGTCAGATTAGGAGTGCCTCCAGTAGAGTAGCCAGGAAATAATTTGGGGGGGTTCCATTGGACATGGTCGCAAAAGTTAAGTTGTTTTTGTATCTCGCATATAAAAGCATATAAAAAAAATTTTGGGAAACTTATTTCATGGGGTTTGAACCTGTCAAACTACCCCTAAATTCGCCCATGTATCTGATGAGCTTGTTACTACAATGACAATTACAATAACCTGTGGCACCATTGGGACCGGGAGGTCCAGTGCTTCCTGAGAATCCAACTGGACCTACAGCTCCAGGAGTACCAGTGGAACCAGTTGCACCTGTTGACCCTACACAGAACAAAGGAAATCAATAACACAATAAGTTAGGTTACCTGACAGAAAATAAAAGTCACACAAAATATCCTTTGCATTTTTAAAATCTTAAAATCTAGAACACTTCCTTATGTTTGACAAACATTTAAATTATCAGATATTACATTAAGAAGATATGGAAACTACTTCTTGTTAAGTGCATATAAACTATTCAAGCACACTATCATTTAGACTACATACTATTAATGAACAATTCAGGTGAAATATGTGACCTTAAATACAAAAGGGGCCTCATAAGGCACCCTACTAGAGAAGAGACACCAGAGACTCGTCATAGTGCTGTCTGTGGGAGTCATAACAAGAAGTCAAGAACCATCATTAAGCAAAAACTTCTTATAATAAGGTCATTTTCTATGGCTGATATAGTTTTTGGATCAAGTTCTGACTACGTTATATCACAATTCAAGCGATAATGAAGTGTGTGTAAAAGGTTTCCAGTATAACATCGATTTAATATTTTCTTTCTAGACCTTTAATGAGAAGTTAATCATACAGTAACATTTACACTTTTACCTGAGCTGCCTTGCCCTCCACCAGTGCCTGAACCAGGGGTTCCAGGTGGCCCTAAAGTAAATAATATAAGTAGTGATTCACATATACCTCTGAAAATGAAAGAGCCTGTTTGCAGAAAACATTTGGCTACCATGTGTGTATCTGATCAGATATTACATTAAGAAGGTATGGAAACTACTTCTTGTTAAGTGCATATAAACTATTACACATGTGAAATGTTCTTAAGATAAAGAAAGAAATTTCTGAAACAATAACAATTATTTTTTATTATAAGGTAACATTTGATTATTATTCATTGAAACTATCTAATCAAATATAATTTTAGAACTTCTACAGAGCCATTATAATAAAACACTATGCATCAGTCGATAGCACTCCAAAAGAGAACCACAACCTGTAATTCCAAAAGGTACTGACAGACTGAAGAGGATAAAAATGCTGAAAAAGTCTTAAGTCGAGAATGAATAGAAACCAAGGAAACTGTCCCTTACTAAAACTGAAAATCATCTACCTGCTGGTCCAGTCCACCCCTGTGGTCCAATTGGTCCAACTGGTCCAGGTGGTCCATATGGCCCAGTGACCCCTGTAGCACCTGGAGACCCCGATGAACCTGTCCATCCAGTCTGACCAGAACCACCTTAAAACATTTCAAAACCAAAAATCCAATACATAAAAACAAACATAAAAAATAGGATAGGTAATTTACTTCATGATTTAATTTCACAGTCATAAAGATAAAGTATCAAATCAGTCAAACACCAGATACAATATTCAATAAAACACTACTAAATACACTTAAATCAACAAACAAACTGGCTCTATGCAATCATAATCACACATTTCTATAATACCTCTTCAAGGAAAACGTGCTGCTCACATGACAAGAAAAAACCCAAATCCAAGAAAATGCTGACGGAATAGCAAAGGGCAATAATAAGCATGGTAATTGCTATTAAGCAACCTGTTCCAGATCAAGGTCCAACCACAGGAGACTAGCATCATGTACCTGTTGACCCTGTTCTGCCAGGTTGTCCTGTAGCACCTTGGTCTCCACTTGGACCAGTGTATCCAGTCGCACCAGTGTTTCCAGTTGCACCAGGGCTGCCCGGCACACCACTAGACCCTGAAAAACATGCTACATGTCATCACAAGAATATCAATTCAGTTGTGTAAAGCACGTCCTCAGGGCCGTTTTAAGGTCGTCGTAGGCCCTAGGCACTCTTGCACTCGTAGGCCCCAACCGCCCGTTCTTAAATTAAAAGCGATTTAATGCGGGAAATTAATTAATTAGCTAATTAATTAGATTGGTAGCTAAATTCTAATTCTAATTAATTAGTAAAAAATTTTGCTAATTCTAATTAAATTACTAATTAAAAGTTGTCTAAATCTAATTAAAATTCCATAATTAGCTTCATAGTTACCTTGCCTACATATTTCTTTACTTACTTTTTGCTCGATGCTTCCATGTGACTAATAAACATCAACCAATTTACTTAATTTTTTAGTTTTTATGATATCTTTCAAGGAAGAATTGCCTTTTGTTATGAGATGTGTTTATGAAAAATTTCAGTAGAGCCTACATAAAAGAATCCAACAGTATAGTAAAATTAATTGGAAAGTGTCTGTTTTAGCAATTACATTCTAAGCTTCTAGTAAGAAAATAATATGAGATTTCTCAGCATTTTCCAGCTGCATCTGAAACATTATGTTGTAAGAATTTGCTTTTGCAAGATTTGATACAAATGAGCAAAGAAACAGGCTCGAAGACAATACTTTAGAACTCATGATAATTCCAATGTGCAAGTCCGATCTCAAATAAATATAAATATGTTCCACAGTAACAAGAAGAAACTGGATAAAGATCATTGAAATTTGAGTTTCATCATAATCTGAAATATTTGCCTAATAGATTGAACGCTTAACTGGCAAAAGAAAATTTTCGAGTCGTTTGTATTCTGACGCCAGCAACTAATTCTAGTTAATTAGTTCAGCGTTAATTATAATTCTAATTAATTAGTTATCCCAAAAATGGTAATGCTAATCCTAATTATGAAATTCGAAGTAATGCTAATTCTAATTAATTTGTTAAGAAATCTTAATTACCCATCACTGGCGGGCAAATGACATTTGAAGACGTTATAAGTGATCTTGCTAATGCAAATTAAGAGCCGTAATTTAAAAGTTCACATAGCCTAGTTTATATTATGCTGTTGCACAGCGTAACTTAACTTTTATTAATAAGCATAAAAGTTAACTTGTTTCAGTACAATTATAAAAAATTATTAAAGTAGAATTTGAAATTTCTTTCATTTCGTGTCAAGTTCAACCATTAAAATTATTTTTTCAATATCTCATTTTCAGACTTTCGTGGGCCCCTAAAATGTTCGTGGGCCCTAGGCACAGTGCCTACTGTGCCTAGTGGATAAAACGGCCCTGCACGTCCTACTCCATAGGCATGTATTCCTTTGCATTTGAATGCTCTATTCACTACCAAAACTAAATAATTAAATGAGGAATTGTTCTTATTCTAGTTACTATAGTACATAATATTAGAATTAGAAAAGGCCTGTGACAGACAATTTCTATGAAGGATAATAAAGAGTTATGGAATTCAACCAAAGGTATTTTACATCATCGGAAGTTTTTACAATGGCCCATCGAGATTGGTGACAGGAGTGTGACAGGGAAGTGTGTTGTCATCAATGCTTTTTGGGTGATGGCATGAGTAGGGAGAGATGCCAATACCGGACTGTAATGCGTGACAGGTTGAGGGAGTTTGCAGGTGATATTGCCCTATTGGACAATACTTGGAGAGGCATGAAAGGTTCTAACATCCAACACACAGGTGAAGGCAGCGAAGGTGGAACTCACTATCAATCCAGAAAAACAAAGATCATGAAGGCAGAAAAATGGAATGAAGATGACAAGATTGTAATTGATATATATACTTTATTTCGCACAAAGCAGAACAGAGAAACTAAGCAAACTAAGCAGACTAGATGATGACAGGGAGGTGTGGTTGCCTTCTGCAATCTCAGTAGCCTAAAAATAGTGAACAGCAGCTGTGACAGGAAAAGAAAGATACATATAAGAAAGGCAAATACTGCATTACGGAGGCTTACTAAGATCTGGAAGAAAAACATATGTAGTAGGAGGACTAAGATTCACCTGTACAATGCCATACTTTTGAGCACACTGCTGTATAAGGATCTGAGACATGGCCAATGACAGTGGCAAACAGGAAAAGACTGCAGGCAGCACATCATAAGTGGCCTGAAAAATTCTACATGTATCATGGCATGAAAAGATACCAAACAAAACTATAAGAGAAAGAATGGGATAAGAAAATATAGAAAACATCATCAGCAAAGACTGAAGTGGATGGGGCATATTTTTCTTATGGATGAACAAACACCAAATGTTGAAAACATTTTATTTCAAAAGTGCATGAAATTTAATTTTAACAAAAAGGCTATTTGTTAGCAAGTACTTGCTAATAGTGCCCACATATTTATGGCTATCGCATGCGCTTATATGCATTTGATTAGCTGTGTATGGGTGTGCTGTATCTGCCTGCCCGTGCGACCTATATGTTAATTCTACAAAAAGTTTGCTGTTTTTGCGTCAGTGCACCTTATACAAAAGAGTGACATATAGTTCGGAAAATACGGTAACCTAAGTAGTAAACGCAGTTTGTTGACTGCTTCAGACAAACAATCTTTCAACCTTTGGTCTATATCTTTGAGAACTATTGTTGAAAAAGGTGTATGATAAATGTGCATACACCATACTTAAAAGATTCGTATAAAATTAGTCAATGGTTCACCTGTGCCAACTGAAGAAGATTCATTTCCTTCACTGCCTGGAGTCCCAGTAATACCTAAAAAAACCTACAACTTATTATTCTTTAACATTTTCAAGTAACACACAATAATACACCTCTTCAGCTGTGTATGATCACTGATCTTTCTTTTTGCATCACTACTTCTATACCAGACTCTTGAAGGTGTTATATAAAGACTGTAACATTTGCAATTAGAATGATCATACCCCAATTCCAGCCAAACAAAACAAAGTTTCAGAAATACTTACATCCTTTTCCAGTCACAATTCAATGTGAATTAGCAAAAAACAGTCAAAGCCATTAATTATCCAATAAGACAACTTTAGCATACATAAAAATATCAACTGTTACAAGTACTATGCAGGCACACAATTTTAACAGATTCTTATCGCAACCTGCAAACAGCCTCACATTATTTTCAGTGGCATAGAAAAGAAGCAAATCATGCCTAGCTAACAGAATCCTAACGTTAGAGTACAAAGGTCTGACCTTCCGGTGGACAGCCCCTCCCAACCAAACGATCAATGACGTTGCTGAAGTCTGAATTGTAGTCTAAATAGAATACGTCCATAGGGGTGCTTGCAATTCCAATCAACTCGTCCGCATACGTCTGGTTCGTAACTGCGATGACAAGAATTGGGACTCCACTTCTCTTAACGGCATTTGCCGCTGGTATCGTCTGGTCTGGATTGATGTTTGATTGCCCATCCGTAATCACAAATGCCCGGTTTGGAACATCTGGGCGATCACCGTTATCTGCAGTAAAGACGTCAGTCAGCAGAAGTTTCAGCGCATCCTGGGTGTTTGTTGTTCCACCAATGAACTCCATAGCACCAACCACAGTCTGCAGTGTCAACGGATCATAGTTGAATTCACTGTTGAGGCCAAACGCAATCAACGCAGAGCTGCTGTACTTGACCAACGCAACGTGCGTCTGGTTTCGCCCAATGTTGAACCGTGAGATGACTCCGTTGATAAAGGCCAGTGTCCTCCTCCAATTTGCTAAAGCGATCATATTAATTGGATCGATGCTACCCGAAGCGTCAACGACAAAAGCCAAATCCAGATTGGCATTACAGGCTAAAAAGCAAATTGCATCACAATTAGGGGTCTGCGGGTATACCCGTACCCAGCGCATATATGGTTGCATTTACCCGTACCCGACAGTTTGCATAAACAGTACATAAATGTTGTATGTACAGTTTGAGTGCAAGTTGACATAAATAGCAACTTCAGCAGATTCGGGTACGGGTAGGAGCATTACGGGTACGGGTATACCCGATTTTACCCGTACCGACGTGAAGTTTGGGGATGTAATAGTAAGCCATGCACCTTCAAGGATTTGCTATAATTGGCGGCATCCTATCTCTATACCACTTGCTAGTGTTTAACTATATATGTGTGCCTTAGTGAACTTGGCATTCATTAATATATATTCAAATTACTTTTTACAAAGTGGCTTGTTTCCATTAACACAATCGTAGCGCATTTACATATGTCTCGATCTGAGTTTCAGACCATGGAGTAATGAATATAGATTGGTTAATCATTTGATTTTGAGCCTTAAATCTGAAAAAATACTCCGAGCATTATAAAATGAAGGTGGGCAGCACGATTGTGCACGATTATTATAAAGCAGGTTCACTGTCATCACCATTCCCATGCTGGTTATTATTATTAAAATTATTATTATTATTATTATTATTACCGCTATAATCATCAACCTATTATTATTACCATTACAAGACTATCGGACTGGTAGGGTCTGTAACCATGGGGAGGCCTATTAATGACGTGGCGGTTACGGTACGGGTACGGGTATACCCGCGGGTACGGGTCGGGTTGGGTAGACATTTTGACTACGGGTCGGGTACGGGTACGGGTAACGGTCCTGTATTACGGGTACGGGTCGGGTAGCCGAAATGCTCTACCCGCAGACCCCTAATCACAATACGTGTTACACACATGTACATAAGTAATAAGTATGCATATATATACATGACAGTTTGCATACACAGTACATAAATGTTGTATGTACAGCGTTGGCAAGTTGACATAAATAGCAACTTCAACAGATTCCTACACTTGTAAATATACAGACCAACAAAGAAAAGCATGCAGTAGAATACACTTGTCACTATCTGACCAGATTCTCTGATTGTCATACACTATTCAAGAAAAATGCCACCTGTTGGTGAGTGCACATTTCCCACTGCTGGCCCAAGACTCTGAAACTGTCTTCCTGCACACAAAGGCTCTTCACAGACTGTGTTTCCTTTAGATATCAACTAAAAGGTCATCTAAGTCCTTTGTGCTACAATTTACATTCAGTTCACAGATCAATTCGCCCAGGTTGCCATTGAAGCAGAAATCATGAAGCACATTTATCCCTGGTTGCGATATGAGCCCCAGACCTCTGGTTAGCCTAGTATCCAGTATGATTACCAGTAGACTTTAATACATTCCAACAGAGAAAACATAAGGGATTTTGTAATTATATATACCACCATGGGAAGGAATGCCATGGACTTAACCTGTAAGCCCATCGAGCCACCACAACCAAAATGACCACCAACGCCACGACCACTAACACCATTAGCGTCAACATGATCAACATCTTCGTCATCATTTGACTTCATTTCACAACTGTTGACTGTAATGGTATCATTTGTGAATGATCTATATGTGGGCATATAGTGACTTTTGACCTCTATGTCACGAACATCAACAAGCAAACATTCGGGTCAGCCAAGCAGAAAGACGTCTCAATCGACCCTTTAAACAGTACATAAACATGCCCTCTGTCAAATCGTTTTGCACTTCTCTCACTATACCACGCATTGTCCTTTCCTAGTTGATGAACTATGACCTGCAAGGCAATTTTTATAGATCTGCAAAGTTTATTTGAATATGACTACTAGAGAAAAAAATTTATTCTAAAAAAGTAGACACCATATAAAGTTTGAATTAATGTGAGAATACAAGAATTTTATTTCAAGACATAGAATTTTAAAAGACTGACAGTTCAATAGGCAACTAAAAGATCTTAACTGTCACTCAGTTCCTTGTGGAGGCTAGTGGTTGGTTGGATTGCAGACAATCCACCTCTGAAACCTTACCTCAACTTATCAGAGACACATTCTACTGACTGGAGTCCCTGCTGCTTGGAATGTCACAACAAGAGGGCTGACGCAGCCCTCTTCGCTGCTATCATCCAAGATAACAACCATGTCCTCCACAAGCTCTTTCCTACTCGGTCAGTTAGTAACTATAACCTACGCCCCAGGCCTCATCCCTTTGAATTTACAACTAAGAACAACAAGATCTTCGTTCCAAGCATGCTTTTCAAAAACGTCTACTAGATGAAAAACCGCCTCTCTCAATAACTCATGTATTCTGTTGCGTTTTGTCTACAGTTTTGTGTTAAATAAACGAATATGATGATGATGATGAACAAGTTATATTCAATATTTTCCATCCAGTCTTACTACCCTGCTTGCGTTGACTGTGTATACCACTTACCAGTAGAAGCTGAAGCAGTTGAAACCACATAAACAACCAAAACTGAAAAAAAACACACACCAAAGAAAGTTCAGCTGTTTGTATTACCGTCATTTAGAAATTACTGTCAGTCAATTCATGAAATTCTTTCATTATCATCACGTCATTGTCATAATCATTATTCTCTTCCTTTTAAATGTTAAATGTGTGCTAAATAAATAAACCTGATGAGACATAAGTATATAATATATACTGTGCACATCAATGACTTTGAGAAAAAGCAGAAGATTTAGGAAACAAAAGAACATCTTAATATTAAAGATCTTCTCATACCTGTCAAAGACTGAGGAGACATAGTGCAATTGCATTTGCAAAAGAACAGGAATGAAATTTATATTAGTTACCTTGATACTTATAAGATCTTAATCACATTTATTAAAAAACAGGACCAACATGCTATAAAGCCTTGTTATCAGAGCACTTCTAGATTGCACTTCTAAAGCGCACTTATAAATCTCTATAGATCTGCGAGCGAACGGATTGAGGTGGTCTGAAGCAAATTTCAACTTAGGTAAGAGTGACATTATCTTAGAAAAAACAACTGTTTAAATGGTCTAGGCAATTGATGCAGTTCAATATTTAAAAAAAAACATACTAACCCCTTCCCTCAAAGTTCAGGCTTAGTTGATTAAATCTAACTGGCAATGCATAGTCTATATCAAGCCCAAGCTTCATCCCAAATGCTTCATATTTTTAACACTTTAACGAGTCGCTTTTATGTACACATTTTTGTGCTGTGATTAGGACATTGTATGTATAGATATCTGCTATCTTTTTACACTCATACTTCCAAGTTCTTGAATTTTTGTGTGCTATGAAACTAATTAGGTAAATTGAGCTGTTGCATGAAGTGTTGCATAGCCATTAACCAGTACTTGTTCCATCAGGTTAAGGTTGATTCATTTAAATTATAATTATTGTCAATAATAATTATTGTTTGATGGATTGAATCATTGGATAATTCATTTAGCAATCTCACCAAATTACATTTGTAATGAAGTCTACCCACCCTATATTACAATACGGTAAAATCATCTTACCTAGAAGAACCGTTTTCCAATGTTTAATGAAGAAATGAGTTTCTTGAACAACCACCTAAAATAATTAATCAGAAGTCAGACATATAAAAGCAACACTTCCATATCAGTTAAACACTATCAGTTACATTTATATGCCACATAACTGGATATTACACACAACAAAACTTCAAGATCTGACAGAAATTAAAGGCAAATTACGCAGGAATAATTAAATGTTAATAATTTACCATGTTATTAAAATATTGAAGCCAGAATATTGCCACAGATAGGCAGCTAAATCTAGTCAATGACAAGAGTTCTCATCTCTTTCAACACAACCTGCCATATGTCTTGACTATCATGACACATGATCAGACCCTCACAAACATGCACACACACACACACACACACACACACACACACACACACACACACACACACACACACACACACTCCAACCAATACATACCTTGGAGCAGCCAAGCACAGGGCACAATTTTTATTTGAAAGCAAAGGAGGGAAGAGACCTCTCTGATTCTTTCTATAGACTACTTAAGACCTTCCTCTTTGAGCGGGCCTGGGTCGGAAGCGCCTCTGAGTAGTTATCTTGAAGGGGCGCTATATAAATTCCATAGATAGATAGATAGAAGACCAATTGGCAGGGTGAGTTGTCTCAAACCAACTTTTATCGGATTAATAGGGATGATGCACCTCAGCACTTTGACAGTCTGAACCACTCAAGTTCATGGTTTCTACTTCCCCTTACAAGTCAGGCAATGCACACACAAACATCTGCACATACCGGGTACACATGCAAACACCCATATACATACCTGTACAAAGACAAACACACATATACATACAAACACAATATAACGAGGTCTTCAGAAGACGCGATGTGTGGGCATAGCCTTGTAGGCATTTCTTTTGTTAAGTTTCTGCTTCAGTGACAGGTGAATTAAGCAGAAATGTCATGACATGCCCTCGGTTTAATACCCTAAGATTCCTACACAAGGAAACATCAAATGCCTTTTCTCACGCACAGGGTCTCGTGAGAAACCTCCTACTTGAGTGGCGAGCAGTAGATCAGACCATAGAATTTTTATGAATGCCAATTACAACAGTATATATGGTCCATTCAAACGTTTCCTTTTAGATCCTTGCCTTGCCCTAATTTCAGTTCAAAGCAAACTGAACCTTTCACAACATAAACTTTCCTTTCTTTCTACTCATGTGGGAAAGTTAGACACTGAAGAAGCAATAACTGTAAATGTAATTGTAATTGAATATTTATATAGTGCCACTCAGAGATTAAGAGGCGCTCCCGACCCAGGTCAGTGAGCACTGTCAATAACAAATAAGGCATTTCCGAAAAAGGGACAGAGGAAGGCTGAGGAACTCAAGCCGCAATTCTTGCAGAAGATGGTTCCAGCTAAAGGGGCCGCCCATAAGCAATAATTCAGTATGTCTGAATGGAGAAACAGTGGATGAGTCAGACCAATTACAATGAATATGGCAATTACAATGAGTAAGACTTCTCTATACTTGACGAGGTCTTCTGACTTTCTCAATCTGACTATTCTTGCAGTATGGGAATTGCAAAAACATAACTGGGGGGGTTAGACGTTGATTTATGTGCAGTTTGGGTGTGAAATGTATACTTTACTATGGGAGCCTAGAAAGACTAGGGGGTTGAGCCCCCAACCCCCGGCAATTCTCACCCTGGTGGTCAAAAACAGTTCTCGGCAGGCACACCTTTTCTGGTGCTGGCGTAAGACTCTGCAGCTCTCTTTAAGGAAACATTCACTCAACAGAGTCTGTTCTGACCCTCAGATCTTGACCGAAAGTTCTTCCTTATTAGACTTATTTCCTCTGTAAGCTGTTTCTGTGTCTTCTCATCTGTGCCTTCTTGGCACTGGACTCACCCTGGAATTTGGCTTGCACAATAATTTTGCTTAGCAGTGACCATTGACTCATGCCATGTGCATTGTTAAAGTGGCACTTAAGAAGTTCTTAGATTAATTACATTCAGCACACCGTCTTCTGTACCCCAAAACACTACATCTTTAATCCAAAACACGCATTTGGTCATGCTCACAATCCTGTGCACATTGGCATTAGAGCTGGCAAACTATGAATGTCAATATAAAGGCTCTTCTTGGAATTCCCAATATTATTTACCAATATTATTGTCACCAATGCGGAATGGCTCCTCTATGAATGGCCCTTTACCAATACAAACGTTTGCATAAGAGAATTATTGCATTTCATATTAGAAAATATTCCACCGTTAACTAACAGAGGCAGTTGTGAACAAACAACACATGCTCAAGTGTTCACTTCCTACCAGCATGTCCACGTGGGACCCATATACTATCTATATTCCCTTATGGGTCCCATATAGATCCCATATGGGTCCCATAAAAGCCCATGGAAGTGCTGGCCCGGTGAGTCTCAAACCAACTTTTATCGGATCGTCAGGAAGGTAAACTGTGTGTAGCGGATAAGAATAACTACGAAAATCAATAAAATATTAAATTTTGTTGCCGCAAATGAATAATTACATTTAATTGCAAAACTGTCAAAATAATCCGACTACGATAAGGTCAATTAATTCTAGACAATTACCGTGCTCATCTGGACCTTTCAACCAATGGTCTTTCAATGAATCATATTAAACAAAACTTAGTTTTAAGATAATTGACTTGCCCATCAGCAGCAGCAGCAAAACTGTAGTGCTTAGTCTGAAGCTTATCCGCAAGCACAAGACAATAGGGGTGAGGTAAATAGTGAGTGGCGCCGCTCGCGAATTATAGGATACTAATAAGTTGACTGCCTGGCAGTGCGTGCCCTGAAAATGCGAGATTATTTTAAGAATTTCAAGTTCCTTTACGAACATCGTTTGAAAATCTCAATAAAAAATATAGGAACAAATATCATCATCATCATCATCATCATCATCATCATCATCATCATCATCATCATCATCATCATCATCATCATCATCATCATCATCATCATCATCATCATCATCATCGTCACCACCACCACCACCACCACCATCATCATCATCATCATCATCATCATCATCATCATCATCATCATCATCATCATTAGTATTATTAACAACACGTTATTAGTAATTAGTTCCTCATATAAAAAAGTGAAAAGACAGTGCATTCTCCATTAATTATTAATTTGTATTTAATCAACATACACTGTCAGACACTGCCCATCCTGGATAACTCCGAAACCGTCGTAATCGAATGGTGCCAGGCCCTAGCCTGGAAGAAGGCGGAGGGCCACGCTGATCGTCCTTGTTATGACCATCGTCGTTAAATGGGACCCATGTGGGCTTTGTACGGGTACCATATGGGAACATGGGTCTTATAGGCCTATGAGTTCCATGCGGGCATTCTGGCAAGCATGCGGGCATTCAGGCAAGGGAAACTACAGCAGATAATCCACATAAATCAAATGAGGTAAGGTAGGCCTAAGGTCGACGTCAACGTCAGCGTAGGCGACGGCGGCTACTATAGCCCTATAGATGTCGCTAAATAACAGAAACGATCTACAGGCATTATCTTTAATTAAGTGAACCCCTAGGGGCCCTACGTGTGATTCGATTCAAACACTGTGGGATAAGGCAAGGTCTGCATCAACGACCCTTGTAAGTTGTAAACTAAACCTTGTAACCTTGTCAATACGGCGTTATGTCCCTACAAACCGGTTTCTACCACAGACAATATATCATCCTCATAGCTCATGTAAGAATGTATTTAGTGCGTGCGTAGGTCCTATCATTAACTAAACTTGAAACGGTAGGCCTACTGAATCACAAGAGATAGGTGGTTTGGTAACGAAGCGGCTACCGCGTCGGGTCCCATGCACCTCTTCAAATGCCTGGTTCATCATGCGAAACCAACAGCGATCGAATTATGAGGACAACTTTTGCAATTGCTTCTCATGGCCGAATGGGGACATTGGAGAGCAACAGTAGATTCTACATAAGTGCAACAGAGGGAATGGAAGCGGAAGAGGCTTGGAAAGAGAAGGAAGTGGAGTAAAGCGATTGGAGAGAAGGAGAAGCAAGCAAATGGGGAGATTGGTGAGGGGAGATATGAAACCGAAGGAGGGGTTGGAAGGGAAGAGTGGAGGGAGGAAGAGTGAGTGCAAAGGGGAGCAAAAGAGGAGAGAGGCTGGAAAAAAAGGATGGCAAGTTAGAGGATGGAATGATTACGGAGAGGGAAAGGCATGAGAACCGTTCTCAGAGAACGGAAGACTCGGAAAGAGGGAGAAACGGAAAGCAAACAGGAACAATTATAGTAAATGTAAGAGGTAGGACGGGAGAGCCCAGGGAATGCGTTGGGAAGTGAGATTGGGATAGATACATTGGAAAAGGCAGGAAGGACGAGTTCAGTGAAGTGTTGGGAAAGCGAGAGGGGAAATCTGGAAGCATCGTAAGATATCCAAAAGTGACCTTGTGCTCAACAAGGGCGCAGTTTGCTCTTCGCGCGTTCGGCAAGCTTTCCTTATAGATTTTGACCCAGGACGTGGTACTGCCATACTGGAAAAGAGGAATCGCGAAGAGATACTTGTTTGACAGTCATTGTTTTGAGTTTAAATGTAATGCTCCTAGAGAATGGGCAAGTGAAGGGGAAGGAGCCGAAGGACAATAGATAAGCTGAGATGATCAGAAAATGAACGAATTATAATGCGTCGGGAGGCTTTTCTACGCTGACAGGGTATTTATTATGAACATCACGAAAATGTGTGTTGGCTTAAAGTTTGTTGTAGGCCCTACAAACAAGAAGAAATTTGGCTCCTTGCAATAATTTTATCGAACGAAATAATGTAGGCCTATTTGTCGTGTAGAGCCCGTTATTATCTTCACGGATTTGCATTCTCTGAGCATTGAGCGGATGTTGCAATCAGCAGGCTACACTCCAGAGTCCAGAAACCATGGTCTGCTCGTCCTCTCTGAATTTAAACCAGAATCCGCAACAAATAAGCCTACAAGGAGTATGTAAGAGTATATAAGTACGTGCGCACACGCGCGCGCACACGCACAGGCGCGCGCGCTAAATGTAAGTATATACGTTCTATTAGCCTAGCTATACGTACCTGACTGCGTAATCGCGCCATTGCTGCTCAGAAGTCACCAATGTTCTCTGGCATAACCAAATAATCAGGCATCAACAATGACAATCGCATTGACTACATAATTTAGTCCTACGTCGTTTGTTTAGGCCTTTGTAACTGGTCTGCCGTCAGTTTACACCTTTTCACGACTTAGGGCCTGCGCATAATTGACACCGCCGAACCATATAAACTGTTTGTCAGTTGCCGTTAACACAGTCCGTTTGCGATCCACATCTGAGCAATCAAGAGTAGGTCTATATATAATATTGATGTCTGTATTTCGACTGTGTGTATACTTGCATTGTGCATGCCTCTAAATGTGCCTCCCTATTAAATAGCCTAATCAGCTGCTGGCCTAAGGGTAGGCCTATGCATGTATGTTGCCTATTCGCGGTGCATGCCTTGAATCAGTTTTTTCTGCAATGTCCTGACAAAAGACTATGGAGAAGTCAGCCGTTAAAGACGTCCTTTGACTTGCATGTATATATACATAAACCCTACTTATGCGATATATATAGTCTATAATACTTTTGTAGTTGTAGCACGTGTGTTGTAATCATAGGCCCTATACTGCACGACCGTGTCTGTAACATACATTTTGTTGTGAACGCCATCAGGCGTGAAGACTGCAAAAACGACGAGGCGCTTAGGTTTAGTCTCTTAATATACATCTAACAGAATTCTGAATGTGTGAGCAGATTTATAACTTAGGTCGACATCTGTGGGGGAAAGACCTTTACAGGCAGGACTCGCAGGAACAAAATAATAATATGCTTGTGCGGGCAATGAATCTTCAGTTGAAGATTATAAGTTTATTCTCGACCGCGTACCGCTGGACCAGTATGGGAAATTAGTTCCAACTTTTGTGTAGAAGCCTGTACGTTTACGACTTTACGTGCCACCATGTGTGAGGAGTCTCAGTCATAAACTCCACAGTTGTCATTGTAATTGTAATTGCAAACTTGTATAGGGCCACTTGTGATAAATAAATCAAATGCGCTTCGAACATGCAGACAACACAAAACTACGCTCGAACAGAAAGGTTTCCGAGCGCTTACGAAAACAAAGCAAAGAAAGACAAAGAAGCCAGCTTATGATATAGGGCCTAGGCATAGCCGTAGCTACATGAAGGCAGGAGGAGGCCTACTTGGTTATTCCATATAGTGGAGTTTCAATTGATCAACGTCGCAAATTTCTTGGCTTGCCTCCTCTTGAATTGAAGTGTCGTGTTTCGTTGTTAGGCTACTGTGTTCGACAAGTGGTTTTGGGAATTTGTTCAAATGACTAAAAAAAGGTCTTCGGAGTTGAGGTCTAAGAAAAAGTCATTGGATTTTTTTAAAGAAAGTTAAAGCAAGGTCATCGGAGTTTACAAAAGTATGCACTGGTCTGTGAAGTGTGAAGTTGCCTCCTCTTGAATTTAAGTCTGGCTACGCCACTGGGCCTAGGCCTAGTATTATTCCAGAAAGATGACCTGACAGAAGAACTTCTATGCTAGGCAGAACATATTTTAACTGTTGAACTACTGGGCAGTAGTTTTGGTGCTTTGTTTCAGGTAGGCCATAATACTCTACTTTTAATGTTAATGCACGGCATGACAGGGAAATGTAGGGTAATGACTTGACTTTCTATAGCAGGCCTACAATTATTCTGCACGTACATTGTTTACAAGTGAAATCAACATCAAAGACTTCAAAGTTAGATTCACTAGCCTACACCGCCCTATCACCCAATGCATGTGACATTATTTTTACCAGTTTGTTCAATTGCCAGGATCATCACTACCGGTACTACCGTACTGGACTGCCAAATAAACGGCTAAATGAATCATTGTTTAATTTTGGATAATGGATATGGCTTATGAAAATCTCAGCCGGTTACATTTTAAAATGAAGTTGGTCATGTTTGCTGGAGTTTAAGCTATCATCGTTTGTGGTGCCTGCAGCTGCGCCACTGCGTGACAGTCTAACATGCCTGTCACTGACTTGTTTATATCAATTATTTTGGTGGCATGGTTGAATTAACTACGTCATATAATGACTCATATTCTTAGACTTATATGCATGACTCAAATAGGGATATGTATACAAAAGTCAATTTAGTAAAAATAAAGTGACTAAAGCGGGCTCCATTTGGCAACAAATGCTGTATAGAGTAGTGGCGACGGAAGTAGAGGTGTAGTGGCGACGGCAGTGGAGGTGTAATGGCGACGGCAGAGGAGTTGTAGTGGCGACGGCAGTGGAGGTGTGGTGGCGACGGCGGTAGAGGTGTGGTGGCGACGGCAGTCAAGGTGTAATGGCGACGGCAGTGGAGGTGTGGTGGCGACAGCGGTGGAGGTGTGGTGACGGCAGTCAAGGTGTAATGGCGACGGCAGTGGAGGTGTGGTGGCGACAGCGGTGGAGGTGTGGTGGCGACGGCAGAGGAGTTGTAGTGGCGACGGCAGTGGAGGTGTGGTGGCGACAGCGGTGGAGGTGTGGCGGCGACGGCAGTCAAGGTGTAATGGCGACGGCAGTGGTGGTGTGGTGGCGACAGCGGTGGAGGTGTGGTGGCGACGGCAGTCAAGGTGTAATGGCGACGGCAGTGGAGGTGTGGTTGCGACAGCGGTGGAGGTGTGGTGGCGACGGCAGTCAAGGTATAATGGCGAAGGCAGTGGTGGTGTGTTGGCGACGGCAGTGGAGGTGTAGTGGCGACGGCAGTGGAGGTGTAATGGTGACGGCAGTGGAGGTGTGGTGGCGACGGAAGTAGAGGTGTAGGGGCGACGGCTGTGGAGGTGTGGTGGCGACGGAAGTAGAAGTGTAAGGGCGACGGCTGTGGAGGTGTGGTGGCGACGGCAGTGGAGGTGTGGTGGCGACGGCAGTGGAGGTGTAATGGCGACGGCAGTGGAGGTGTGGTGGCGACGAAAGTAGAGGTGTAGTGGCGACGGCAGTGGAGGTGTGGTGGCGACGGCGGTAGC
This sequence comes from Aporrectodea caliginosa, assembly GCA_020284085.1. Taxonomy (NCBI): domain Eukaryota; kingdom Metazoa; phylum Annelida; class Clitellata; order Crassiclitellata; family Lumbricidae; genus Aporrectodea; species Aporrectodea caliginosa. The sequence goes on from JACEVL010001027.1 coordinate 482,595, forward strand.
TAGAGGTGTGGTAGCGACGGCAGTGGAGTGTGGTGGTGGCGACGGCAGTGGAGGTGTGGTGGCGACGGCAGTAGCTAAAGGTGTGGTAGCGACGGCAGTGGAGGTGTGGTGGCGACGGAAGTAGAGGTGTAGTGGCGACGGCAGTGGAGGTGTGGTGGCTACGGCAGTAGCTAGAGGTGTGGTGGCGACGGCAGTGGAGGTCTGATGGCGACGACAGTGGAGGTGTGGCTACGGCAGTGGAGGTGTGGTGGCGACAGCTTCAGGGCCTTCAGGCCTACATAAATGGCATTATATGGCCTACTGTTGTCAACCCTGGTACAAATGAAATCAGAGAATTTGCATCAGAGTATAGAAGACTGAGTCGCAAGCAAGCGACTTATTGTGCGAATCGGTGATAGAAGTAGGCCCCTATGATGTTCGCGTTCGGCGAATTACATTCTTCACAATCACAAGTCATGGTCTCAGAAGATCGACTCCAAATTCAAGGCCTCATCCAGACGAGGCACAAAGAGAAGAGACGTCAGGGAAGCATTGCAATTCTATCTCGATTCCTCCTCTTCCCGTCACCTACCTCTATCGCCATTTTAACTCTAAACATCACCCTCCGACCTCCGTAGCCGGCTGACCATGGTTGTAAGAGATAGACCATACGGCTGACTCATGCCTCCTAGCTGACACTTAGATCTTGACCCACCCTCTTCATGCCTAGGCTAGCTATCGACTATGTTTTGATCAAACGCCTATAGCTGTGATTAGGCCTAAAAGGCTAATTAAGATGGTTCCAGCGACTTCGATCGCTTTTTGGGAGCTGTAGAAGTTTCGCGATTACGGTAACGATAATAGGCTACGATTAGGCTACGATTGCTACAAATGGGACAAGGTCAATTTTGGAAAGCTACCCACGGCTAACAAGCCAAATGAGCTGCGTTTGGGGGGGATTCAGTTAGAGGCGGTTCGACGATATCCCGGCACCAAATCAGGCACCTCTGATATCTGAAGCATTTTCTCCACGCCTGATGATATAACCTCAACAACGGGGTCATGGACATTATTATGCTTTATAGTGTAATCAGATGATCTGCAACCCCCCACCCTCATAGGAAACAGAACTTGTTTCATATAAGCGGCTTAGAGAATATTTCTTCATCAGTCGGCACCACGAAGAACTGTAACACTTATAGGGCTGAGATTGTATTTATAGGGAGAAGCATTAGGCTACCTCAGTTCGAGCCAATTGTATTTACAATGTCTTCGGTTCCCTATAGGCAGGAGCCACATATCTATATACAGGAACCCTTATCTTAGCCAAGAGGCAACACAAGCATGCATCCGCTCATCTGAGGCGTGCTTCTTTCTAAGCCATGATAAAATATTTGACTGGTAGGCTATGCATCAGTGGCGTAACCAGGGTTCCCAAAAATTACGCAGTTTCGAGGTCTGTCAGTGCCTTAAGAAAGGCGAAATCATCCAGCGCCTCCTTACAGACTATAGATCTTTCAGCGCTTCTTCACAGGCGAGATCCATAGGTGCGTCTTTACATAGGCCTACGAGATCTTTCAGCGCCTCTTCACAGGCGAGGTCTTTCAGCGCCTCTTCACAGGCGAGATCTTTCAGCGCCTCTTCGCAGGCGAGATCTTTCAGCGCCTCTTCATAGGCGAGGTCTGTCAGTGCCTTTAGAAAGGCGACATCATCCAGCGCTTCTTCACAGGCGAGATCTTTCAGCGCCTCTTCACAGGCGAGATCTTTCAGCGCCTCTTCACAGGCGAGATCTTTCAGCGCCTCTTCATAGGCGAGATCTTTCAGCGCCTCTTCACAAGGCGAGATCTTTCAGCGCCTCTTCATAGGCGAGGTCTTTCAGTGCCTCTTCACAGGCGAGATCTTTCAGTGCCTCTTCATAGGCGAGGTCTGTCAGTGCCTTGAGAAAGGCGACATCATCCAGCGCCCCTTCACTGACGAGATCTTTCAGCGCCTCTTCACAGGCGAGGTCTTTCAGCGCCTCTTCACAGGCGAGATCTTTCAGCGCCTCTTCACAGGCGAGATCTTTCAGTGCCTCTTCATAGGCGAGGTCTGTCAGTGCCTTGAGAAAGGCGACATCGTCCAGCGCCTCTTCACTGACGAGATCTTTCAGCGCCTCTATACAGGCGTGGTCTTTCAGCGCCTCTTCACAGGCGAGATCTTTCAGTGCCTCTTCATAGGCGAGGTCTGTCAGTGCCTTGAGAAAGGCGACATCATCCAGCGCCTCATCACAGGCGAGATCTTTCAGCGCCTCTTCACAGGCGAGATCTTTCAGCGCCTCTTCACAGACGAGATCTTTCAGCGCCTCTTCACATACGAGATCTTTCAGCGCCTCTTCACCGACGAGGTCTTTCAGCGCCTCTTCACAGACGAGGTCTTTCAGCGCCTCTTCACAGACGAGATCTTGCAGCGCCTCTTCACAGACGAGGTCTTTCAGCGCCTCTTCACAGACGAGATCTTTCAGCGCCTCTTCACAGACGAGATCTTTCAGCGCCTCTTCACAGACGAGATCTTTCAGCGCCTCTTCACAGGCGAGGTCTTTCAGCGCCTCTTCACAGACGAGATCTTTCAGCGCCTCTTCACAGACGAGGTCTTTCAGCGCCTCTTCACAGACGAGATCTTTCAGCGCCTCTTCACAGACGAGATCTTTCAGCGCCTCTTCACAGACGAGGTCTTTCAGCGCCTCTTCACCAACGAGATCTTTGAGCGCCTCTTCATAGGCGAGGTCTGTCAGTGCCTTGAGAAAGGCGACATCATCCAGCGCCTCTTCACTGACGAGTGCCTTGAGAAAGGCGACATCATCCAGCGCCTCTTCACTGACGAGATCTTTCAGCGCCTCTTCACAGGCGAGGTCTTTCAGCGCCTCTTCACAGGCGAGATCTTTCAGCGCCTCTTCACAGGCGAGATCTTTCAGCGCCTCTTCATAGGCGAGGTCTGTCAGTGCCTTGAGAAAGGCGACATCATCCAGCGCCTCTTCACTGACGAGATCTTTCAGCGCCTCTTCACAGGCGAGGTCTTTCAGCGCCTCTTCACAGGCGAGATCTTTCAGCGCCTCTTCACAGGCGAGATCTTTCAGTGCCTCTTCATAGGCGAGGTCTGTCAGTGCCTTGAGAAAGGCGACATAATCCAGCGCCTCTTCACTGACGAGATCTTTCAGCGCCTCTTCGCAGGCGAGATCTTTCAGCGCCTCTTCACAGGCGAGATCTTTCAGCGCCTCTTCACAGACGAGATCTTTCAGCGCCTCTTCACAGACGAGGTCTTTAAGCGCCTCTTCACATACGAGATCTTGCAGCGCCTCTTCACAGACGAGGTCTTTCAGCGCCTCTTCACAGACGAGATCTTTGAGCGCCTCTTCACAGACGAGATCTTTCATCGCCTCTTCACAGACGAGATCTTTCAGCGCCTCTTCACAGGCGTCTTTCAGCGCCTCTTCAAAGGCGAGATCTTTCAGCGCCTCTTCACAGGCGAGATCTTTCAGCGCCTCTTCACAGACGAGATCTTTCAGCGCCTCTTCACAGACGAGATCTTTGAGCGCCTCTTCACAGACGAGGTCTTTCAGCGCCTCTTCACAGACGAGGTCTTTCAGCGCCTCTTCACAGACGAGATCTTTCAGCGCCTCTTCACAGACGAGGTCTTTCAGCGCCTCTTCACAGACGAGATCTTTCAGCGCCTCTTCACAGACGAGATCTTGCAGCGCCTCTTCACAGACGAGATCTTTCAGCGCCTCTTCACAGACGAGGTCTTTCAGCGCCTCTTCACAGGCGAGATCTTTCAGCGCCTCTTCACAGGCGAGATCTTTCAGCGCCTCTTCACAGACGAGGTTTTTCAGCGCCTCTTCACAGACGAGATCTTGCAGCGCCTCTTCACAGACGAGGTCTTTCAGCGCCTCTTCACAGACGAAATCTTTGAGCGCCTCTTCATAGGCGAGGTCTGTCAGTGCCTTGAGAAAGGCGACATCATCCAGCGCCTCTTCACTGACGAGATCTTTCAGCGCCTCTTCACAGGCGAGGTCTTTCAGCGCCTCTTCACAGGCGAGATCTTTCAGCGCCTCTTCACTGCAGGCGAGATCTTTCAGTGCCTCTTCATAGGCGAGGTCTGTCAGTGCCTTGAGAAAGGCGACATCATCCAGCTCCTCTTCACTGAGGAGATCTTTCAGCGCCTCTTCACAGGCGATCTTCAGACCCTACCACAAGACATCTTGGGTGGACAATGACGACGACGTCATCAACAATGAGGCGGATGGAAACACCGTCAATACGATATTAACGCATCGCTCGAAAGAGTTCTGAATATCTTTTAATAAAACGCTCCGCTTTAGACGTGATAATAATAATAATAATAATAATAATAATAATAATGCCGTTCCAGACGTCCATCTTATTGTCTCCGGACATTTTTAGCGGCCTGAGGGATTAGAACTACCTCGGGTATAAAAAATAATAATAATAATAATTTTTATTGTTTTTATTATTATTATTAGTATAATTAGTATTAGTATTAGTATTAGTATTAGTATTAGTATTAGTATTAGTATTAGTATTAGTATTAGTATTAGTATTAGTATTAGTATTAATAATGGCAATAAGCAAGTAAGTAAGTAAGCATATTCTTTATTAAATCGGTTGCAGGAGAGCTGGCCACGCAGGTGGACCAGCTCATTTTGAATCAACGGACTTATGTAGGGCCTACTAGGCTTTGCGTGGACCAGATGAAATTAGCTTTCGATGATTTAACCTAAACTAGTGTCGGTCTGTGATCGAAATTTCAAAAGTGTCACGAAATTTGCAGTGTCTTTCACTAAGTCCGCGAAGGGAAATGTTTTTTTCTGACCGTACTATAACAAAGTCTGCACAATAGAAATTCAACGAACAATAGTAATCTAGTTTCTCAAAATGTAATCTAAATGGTCAAAACATGTTGAGAGCGGTTAAAGTCTTTACGCAGTTGCGTAGCCTAATTGCGTAATGCTAGTTACGCGCATGCTATGCATGCATGTAGGTCTAGAAGCAGGGTGAGAATTGTCGGGGGGTTGGGGGTTCAACCTCCCCCAGTCCTTCTTAGGATCCCATAGTAAAGTCTACATTTCACACCAAAACTGCACATGAATCAACGTCTAACCCCCCCCAGTTATTTTTTTTACAATTTCCATACTGCCTAGAAGTCACCATTGCAATCAGGAGCGGCGCCAGGATTTCAGGTTTGGGGGCTAAAACCCCGAGTTCTTCCCTTTTGTCCCTCCTCCCGGGCATTGGCAGTGATTTTTCACTTTTCGTTCGAGGGGGCTTAGCCGCAGTTAGTGGGGGGCTAAGCCCACCCTAGCCCCATGCTGGCGCCTCCACTGATTGCAATTGCAGGATTCCCTATACACCAACGATTGCCATACAGAATAATTCGTAGTCGACCAGGGCTTTTTTAGTGTGCAGTTCTACACAAAAAGTGCAGTTCTAAATGAATTTGTGCAGCTGTAAAAGCATTTTTGTGCAGTTAAAATAGCTAAAAAGGTCATTGTCATTCCATTGGGAATAATTTACCATGGATTTTTGAAAAAGAGAGAAGAGGTTGCGCAGTTCTAAAAATGCCTTTAAAGAAGCCATGTAGGCCTACATATATAGGCTATAGTCGACAGCATGTTCAGAGTTTAGATTGTGGTCCGTATTGCATTGAAGATTGTAGAATGACGATACACAATCAAATCCGCAGCACATAATTATTACCTCACCGTCCAGGACTCCACGTAGATGTTCTGAGGCGTTACTTCCAGCCTTTTGTCCCCGAGACCAAGGTCTTGGCTTCGAGTGCACTCGAGTTCGTTTTTAAAAGTCTTGGTCTTGGTCTTCAGGCTTGGTACGGTGCTCGAACAGATTAAATTGTTCATAATAGGAGGCCTAAGCCTTTCGTCAGTGGCCGGGAAGCAGTCATAGTCGATCTGCAGTATGGTGGTGCACTCTGGCGAAGTAAAATGCACATGTACCCTACGAAACGAATGAGAGCTGATAACCTGAAAAGAGATTTTTATAGAACTTAATCGGAGAGTTGATGGAGACTTGAAGTATCGAGTCGTATCTGCATGACTGCTGTTTGGATTCAAATATTAACTATATCATTACCCTGCCAGCAATTTCAAATGCATTAGATGAGAGTTAGATCCATGTGGGCTCTATGGAGTGGCCTATAAAATTATGGGTCCCATATTGGAATAATTATTATGGGTCTTATATCATGGGCTCCATGTGGATTTGCTGGCAGGCTATTATGCTTCTTCAATGTTGAGATTTTACGAACGCGCCATCTCTCGAATGATAGGGTAAGTGGACCGTTGATAGGGTTCGGGCTCGCCACATAGCGATCCCGCTACCTACTGCTCTTCAGAGTCTTCACCCCACTGTTGTTAGGCCTAGCCACCACTACACTATGGACCCCACTCGGCCACTCCCATTACCATCCGCGGTCAGCCCTACTTATAAAACATCTTAGAGCCTACGATTACGATTAAAATAATAATAATAATAATAATAATAATAATAATAATAATTTAATTGAAGCGCCTGACAAATACTGCGCTGTACATTTACATGTTATGCAATAATAAATCTTAACTAATAATAATAATCTTTTGTTCTTTATTAAACGCTCGCAAACGCACTGCGCTGTACATACAAAGTTATACAAAGTTATGTTAGTAGAGAAAAAGTTAGTAAATCTTAACTACTACACAGAACAGTACAGCCTGCAATACAACGGCGCTAATAGCAGCCTACAAAGCATATCCGCCCTACGGGGCTCGAACTCGGTACCTCTCGGTCTCTGTGCCAGATGTTATCCAATGCGCCACCGGGCAGCACGAATTCTGTTATAACACGAATTCTGTTATAACACGACCTGGGACATGGATCACAAAATTAGTTATAATACAGACTGAAAGCCTATTCGAGGCTGTTGAGAACTGCGTTCGATTGCGAATTTCAGCATTAGAAGCAGATGACAGATCATTTGAAATGCGCTATACAAATCCTTGCGCTTCATCTGACAATAAATCAAAGGATCCTACCGCTGAATGACGTCATGTCCGTCGGTGGAGCGAAGGAAGAAGGAGAAAATGGCGAGAGGGAATTTGTTTAAGTTTTCTGTTTTACTCATGTTTACGGATTTAGCCGTTCTCTTTGGCACATTCCGAACGGGTGAGTTCCAGATAACTTAAACTTATCCATTTTGATTTTTGCTAATGGCCAAGTCGTTGTTACGTGATATTTGTTGGCGAAGAGAAGACGCTAGCGAGACAGGTACCCCTTTCGGACATCAACTTTGTAGGGTTTAACGAATGAAACTGAACTGTGTCATATCCTCAAACCCACTTATCACATCGCCCAGTTGTCATTACTGTCTAGACGCGCTGTTATTTGTTATAAACATTAACGTAAATTATTGTTTAAAGCATGTGTAGTGTCTACGTTTAAGAACTGGGCGAGTCTAGAGAAAGGACCATTCGCGGTCAGCCCTACTTATAAACAATGCGGCTACCCAACGTGTTGCGAGAGAATGTAGCGCACTGCGCGCTATGGGAAGGACTATCGTAAATGAGTAAATAAGCAGTTGAAAAATTAAGAAAGCATTGTCACACAGTTTTTTAAATACGTTTATTGTTAGAAGTAAATCAAGAAAGCGTGTAGTAACTCAGAGCATTTTCATAATATTTTCATGTTGTCAACAAATTGAGAAATAGGGTAAGTCTGTATGATTCAAATAAGAATATAAATTTGAGAAAAAGTTACTATTATTAAAGAAATTTTTATTGTGCACAAGATCACACAGAAATGCAAATTGAAGGTGTGGTTAGTCAGTCATCAGGTTAAGTCAAGTCATCAGCTGTTAGATATCCAAATCTTGAAAGCAAATGAAAAATAGTGAGTTTGAGGTGAAATGGAATGCACAATAGCTCATGACAATGCTACATCGAGGCTCAACCAAAAGACCCATAACCGAAGATTGCAGACTGCGTGGTGGAATGTAAGGAGAGAGTAGTTGTTGAAGGTAGGCAGGAGTATTGTGAGGGTTTTATAGGTAAGACAAGCCAGTATTAATCCTATTCTGAATTCTACGGGAAGCCATTGCAGCTGTCCAAGCAGAGTTAATGAGTTTGAATGAGAAGATGCACACAGAACCATGCAAGCCAGAGAATTTTGGATGTGTTAAAGCCTGTTGACTTCAAGATCTGATATGCCTACAATCACAGAGTTGTCATAATCGAGACAAGAGAGAGCAAGCTATGGTCTGTGACTTCTCCTTGGTAAGGGCAGACCTTATGTGATGTATCTGATGTATAGAAAGAAGATTTGCAAGAGTGTGTTATGTGGGATTGGAATTTGAGATTATTGTCCACAGTTACCCCAAGTGTTTGGACAGTTTTTTTATAGCAAAACATCAGTGCCAGCAAGGTCAGCACTGGAATGAGAAGGGAAAGAGCGCAGTAATTGGCGTGAGACAAACATGATTGCCTCAGACTTATCAGGGTTTATAGCAAGACTGTAGAAGCAGAACCATGTATGCACTGAAGGGAGGCACTCTTCAAGTATTGCTTTTCTAGACTGATCCATTGGTGACATAGCAATGTAAAGCTGATTATCACTGACATAATACTGTTTTAATGGAATGCCAAAGTGATTGGCTATGTGGGTGATTGGTGAAGTGAAGATTGTAAATAACAGGGGCGCCCGAGAACAGGTTCCAGTGGGATATCAGCTGTGCAGAAAGAAGAATCATACTGAGCAGTACCAATACCCACTTGCTGAGACCGAGTGAAGAGGTAAAAAGCTAGCCAGTTTAAGGCAGTACCAGAGGCACGGAAACTTTTACTAGTCTAGATAACAGTAGCTGGTGGTCACCAGTGTTGAAAGCAGCACTTAGGTCGAGGCAACATGAGAGAAACGCCTTTCCTTTATCAATGGATGAGAAGATGTTGTCCATCGTAAGGCGAGATTATATATTCGTTTACCATATTTTTTGGACTATAAGTCCTGGTTTTTTACATGAGAGCCGCGGGTGGCGTCTTATATAAAGGAGTGAACTGATCAATGCATTTAAGAGCTAACTGCAGCTCTTCTGTCATTATGTTATCTTTGGATCCTTTCAGCTACGTCAGGCATAGAATGAAGTACTTACCATTATAAAAATCTAAGCAAACAGGAAATGTTTTTGACCTTTAATTCGAAAATAACTAAAACTAGTATAAAACCACAGCATACACCAAATGTTGAAAAAAATTATTTTGACAGTGCATTCATGAAATTTAATTTTAACAAAAAGGTTATTTTTAGCAAGTATTTGATAATAATATTGGCCGCATATTTCCCGCCGCTGGCCAAGATTTTAATCTTTAATTTCAAAATTACTATAAAGCCACAACATAACCAAATATTGAAAAAATTATTTCAATAGTGCATATAATTTTATTTGAATAAAAAGGTTGTTTTTTAGCTAGTATTTGCTAATAATAGCCGTATATTTACGGCCGCAAACAGCACATATGCTTATACGCGTTTGACTATCTGGTTATGGGTACTCCGTCTCTGCCTACCTGTGCTACATATAATCGTATATATTGATTTAAAAAAACTTTTGCCATTTTTGCGTCACTGCGACGTATACAAAGGAGTGACATGAAGTCCTCAAAATATGGTAATTGCAAGACCAGATGACACACCACAACTAGGTACAGTAAAAGAGGAAGTCCTACAACTGATAAAGAGCCATTTCACTTGAGTAGCCTACATGGTAAGCGATTGGTAAAGACTGAAATTAAGAAATGAAGTAATGTGTTTCTTGAGCCACATAGGGAAAAGACATTCAAGAATCTTTTAAATGTTATTAAGGTTGAAGTTGGGTTTAAAGTTCATGACAGGCTGTAGCCTGTTGATGTCCAAGTCAGGTTTCTTAAGTAACGGCTTCACTACGACTCATTTAAAACTTGATGGAATAGAAGAGCCTTCAGCAAGGACAAGTTGGCCAAGTGAACAATAAGGTGAGAGGAAACATCAGAACAAGAAACAATAAGTGACATAGGTATGAATTCCATTGGGTATAATTTAGGGACAGTATGATTAAGAAGAGACACGAGTTCAAAGTTTGTTGTAATAAGTTATGTTCAGCAAGGATAGGTATTAGGTAGACACAAAATAAATTAAATCACATTTGTGACCCTTCACCACGAAACCAGTCGGAAGTTAAAAATTATTTTTTTTTAGTTTTTTAAACCATATTGTAGACGCTTTAATTACCTTTTCAAAACTGTTTTCAGTTTGTTTATACCTCACATACAACCGAAGTTATACCATTTTCAATCTGACGGTTTAAATTATTGTAATTCGAGAAAAATGCGTTTAAAGTTTGGTCATTTTATTATTTATATTCTACTTGGAAACGACCATTTTTATTTGACAGATTTAGCTCAAATTTGGCACCGTTGTACCTGCACCCATCGCAAATGCATTGGCCAAATGATTTTTATATATCTCAATTAACAAAAAAGTTACAATTTATTCCAGTTCGTGGATTCGTCGTTGTTGGAATCTCCGCAATCAATGCCACTGGAAGCCACCCGGTCCTAATATTCATCGCGATCTATAGTCAAATATTTGTGCAACAACTCGCGCACTTTCGCTCGATCCGAACCTTTAACATTTATCAAATTCGCCATAATATCTTCCATTTCGAAACTTATGTTTATTAATCTAAAAATAAACAAAATAAAACAGTCATCCCTTTTCACCGCTCTATTAAACTGGCATCTAAACAGCCTAGGTGATGCGAGTGCGCATGCTCAAAACTGACCTTCCAACCTTCAACCAACCACGGTGCAAGATTTTGTCACGTGTTCAACGTTGCTACCCAAATATAAGATGTTTACATAATAGCCGACCCTCTTCGGGCCAATCTCTGTGCATAATAAATGAAGATGGGCACAGTTTATTAATAGAACGGGAAAAGGGGATTTCCCTGTTCAAAATAAGACCACACACGGTATGATACTCGACGTGCAACCCATTTAAATGTTACGACAAAGATAGCGAAATTTGGACTTACTTGCATTTCGAAACATTTTACGGCATTCAGTAAAAAGATTTTTTAACACATTTAGATACGTTTAAACAATATTTTTATACGTTATTTGTATAAAATAGATATTTTTGTAATTATTTTTGCAGTAATGTCAAAAACGATGGATTTGAGGTTCCGATCGTTTTTGGTCATTTTCTCCTTGATAACATTTTGCGACTTCCGACTGGTTTCGTAATAAAGGGTCACATTTATTAAAGGTGAAATTTGTGTAGTTAATGCAAGACTAGACTTACCATAGCATCACTATGACATGGGAGATAAATAATTATGTATAATGGTGTCTATTTTGTGAAGGAGTGAAATGGACCAAAACCTCAAGCCAGGAGCCAGAACAAGGGCTAGATTATCTGGGATGCAAAAGTTAAACAGCAATTACTTTGTTGCCATCCTGTCACCTTTTGTAGAAGCTTCAAAGGTTATCTGTATGTGGGTTGGCACAAGAAACTGGTTATATTTGTTTGATCACATATATTTACTCTACAGTGGAATTTATTAGTACTCGAGTGCTGTGTAGGGGTTTACGATAGTCTGTTGGTTAGCATGCTGCACTGTAAAAGTTAGTAGGTTCAAACCCATACCAGCGCAGACAGATATGTTACTTACACCACCCCTGGGGTTAGCTTAAGCAGGTTGCTCTTCTGAAGTTAGTAAGTAATCTTTATTAGAGCCATACAGATGCCCACACTTTTACAACATCAGTGCAGACAACAGCAGTGAAAAAGTAGCACAATGTCAGTAAGAAAACTATGCAACATTATAAACAGTTTAAAGTCTGATGTTATGCGGAGTTTTATGGTTTCCAAACTAACATCATTGCTCCAACTCCATTCTCTGTTTCTTTCCAACCACAGGCCATTGTACAGTTTATATGCTGTTAGTCTGCAATCACAATTTTATGTATTTATGTAGTCAATGAAGGATTTTTTATTCAGCTTTGTATGGCAGTATGGTAATTCAGTCGTATATCGCCTTTTCCTTAAGTTGAAGCTGTGGGAGTGCTTTGTAGTCCTGAATTAACTAGTTAAGACAGTGATGGGTGACTGGATGCTTTTAATGAACTTTATTTCCACTTTCTCAGCTAAAGTGCTCTGTGGTTTTGAAGAATGGAACTATGTGATGGTAATCATGCTGGTGGCCATAGATGAAGTTTTGTTACTAGTTCAGCTTTGTTGATATACACTTTGCGGCTTCTTGCTGCTCTGCCAAGGTTAAATTAACGATTTTGTAGAAAATGGGATTGTTGCCTGTAAGGTACATATGTACAGTCTACACTCAAGAAAGATCATGTTGAAAATTAGGAGTAGATGAAAAAATGAGAAAATTGACTACTTGATGTCAAACACCTGAGCTCATGGCACGGTTGTATACCACTGAGATGTTTTTATTCCTTTTTGCTGCGTAGGTGCATTTCAAAGAGTTAAATATTTGGATTGCCCATGCCTAAACAAACAGGAGGTGTTTTTCCAAGGTGCTCAATTTCAGACTAGGAATTCTCTTCATCGGTTCGGTATCTTGTGGAGCATCTTTGCAAGAAGCTACTTGCAGTTCGCAGTTGGAGCAGCATAGGGATGATGATATCATACTTAGCCTGTTGGTGGGGTGCTTTAGATGCTGAATATGATCCAACTTAGCGGCTGTTTGAATAAATACTCTCCTGTTTTCGGCATTTTGGCTGTACTTAGGATGTTTAAGCTAATTTCAGACTGTGCATGGGGGGGATTAATGGGGTATAATTATAATTTTATATGTTGCCTTGGTGGGTTTTTTCTCACCTCAGATGGTATATTAGGAGGTTTAATTGTAGTGTCAGATGGTGAACTATGGAGTTTAATTACAGTTGTCACTTCGAATTTATCAGCAATGCAAATTATAAATAAGGGTTAATTCAGTTTTTGTTTCTGTCTAAAAATCAAAATTAGAACATCAGTGGATAATTGGATATCGTTCAGATTTGCAGTTAGCATAATGCATCAAAGCCTAATGGATTCTGTTAGCAGTCAAACTGTTGTGTGCAGCTGATGAATGCCATTTGTATGCTTTGATCCTACTCTGTGTCTTAGAACAGGGCTTTGTTCCCTTTACTTGTCATCTGTGCCATACAGTCTGAGAAAAAGGAAAATCAATGAAAGCAAGGAAGTCGAGGAAAAAACGGCAGCTGAATTGTCATTACGAATGTGATGATATATTATGTGATATACAGATGGTAAATGGTTTGCAGTCACACAGTGGATTGAACTAAATTGCATTCATCAGTGCCAAACACCTGGTGACTTATACTGATTACTGGTAAACGGCCTGGCTCTAATGACTTGTGCAAAATAAAATATTCATTAGCTAGAAGCCTAAGATAACCTGAAGGTTTGGCCAATTAATTCATTTCTCCTATAAGTGAACAGTGCTTGGTGGTAGAGAGGAGCAGCCCTGTTTGCTCGCACAGCAGCCAGACATTGTGCCATTAATTCCTAGCAGATTAATGCAATGCAATTTGTGGTGCATTGTTCTGAGGCTCTGTCTGAGATTTTTCAATGTGCTTAAGTGGTGAGGAGGAGGTGGACAAACATCTTGGTCATGAATGGAAAAGCAGAGGGAATAGGAAGATGGCCTGGAGATAACAAATTACAATTGTTTCACAATTTCTTCCTTCGCAAAGACCACCCTGCTTTGTTATCTGTTTCTTCCTTGCTCATTCATTTAACTAGGTAACATTGCTCATGGCTCATTGACAATGTACTATTGTAATGACTGGAAGTTTTACAAGTCATGTATTTGTTACTACTATCATGACTCAAGCACTGTTTTCTTTGCTGCTATACTGCTGCAAAAAGTGCAAATTACAAGCTTTCTAATGTGTTACAAGTTTTGTATTTGTTACTACTATCATGACTCAGGTCATCTGATGTTATTAAGTATCAGAATTAGGTAATTAGACAACACTAATATTTATATAAGACTGTGTGAAAAGAGTCAACATGCATGTATGGACTGCTATTACTATCAGAGTTTTAACAGGCAACTAATATACAATAATTTAGTAATATTAATGAGCAGGTTAACATTATATCGGTGACTGTAAAATTAATGACAGTACTTAGCAATTATAGCCTTAAGACAAAAACAGTGTTCTCTTGGTTGTTTATTTGTGTTACATTTTTTTTATAACAGTGCTGGTCATGTAATAATTTATGAATATTGTTTGATCTGAGTTTGGAATTTGAACGTGAGTTCTCTAGTTATTTTTAATAGATCTATTAATCTGGATCATAAGTGGCTAAGCTAGAAACAGAGTGTTAATTATAACATCTGTAATTGAATGTCAGCGGCTTTAATAAACAAGATATATAAGTTATTATTTTATAGATTTTGTTACAAATAAAACTGCCATCAGTCAGTTTGTTATGTATTGCATGACATCCTCTGTAGGCCTACTTATTTGCTTTGTACTTTAGCTTGTGAAGAAACTTGACCCTGAAATATAAACTGCTCTTGGGTTTCCTTGTCTAATTAATTTTGCTTATAACTTAGGATTTTTGATTATTGAGAATTTTTGCTACTCATACTCTGAGTTTGCATTAATTTTGGCATAAAAAGTTTTTCATTATCAGCTAGTGATACTATATTGTGTGGCTTCTTTGATTCTTATCATCATTGCCTTTATTTTATGTTCTAATCAGAATACCTAATATGTATTGGGGATATTTCCCCTTACTGGTTTAGACTATCCCATACACTGCTTTTGATCAGTCACTGTGTTCCTTCTGATAGATCTTTTCTCTCTGGGAACCTCAAACTACACTCTAGTCCTCATCTATAGATTCTGCTTCCTCAGTTTGTTGCTGACCTTTAGCAAGAATAACTAGGTACCCTAAATACTTGAGTATGAATCGTAAAATGTTTGGACACTTTTAAATTTGAAGTTGGGGACTTATATATTCGGATGAAGGCAGAATTGTAATTTAATAATATGTGTCTACCAACGAGGTAACAGATGATCATGTCTGCTATTACTTTACCTCATCATGTTGCCAATAAATAATTTCTTATTAGGTACAGTTATGTTTCTATTATAAATTATGCAAATTAAAATTGTCTATTAAACTTTATTTGATGAAAATTTCTTTTCTAAATAAATTGTAGGTTCTTGAAAAAAATTGATCATTTGATTGTAGTTTTCTATGTACAATTGCAACCTGTACATGAAACTTACCATGTTCCTAATTCTTTACTGACAGTTTCACAAGGTAAGGTCTCCCCCTTAAAATTATAAGTGCATCGACTTTATAGTGTGAGATATCCAATGAAATAAAATAGGACTTAAATTTTTATGTCTATTTGCAACTGTTTTAAAGTGTACATTGAAACCGGGCAAAGGAAACCTTATGAATCAAAAAGACAGGAAGTTAAATAATAGTGCGATATCAAGAAGCTATATGGTGACTATACACTGACTATGTTACACTCTAAACTCCATGCTCTATAGGTATTTCTGCCATGGTGTCAATTGAGGCAATTTCATGAATTTGTTGAACTGCAAAGCAGAAACTCCACATATATATGAAAAATAAATGAAAAATAAATTATCTTAATTTATAGAATTGTGCAAAAATATTTAATTCATTTAGCAATACTTTAAAAGCATCGAAGGCGCTTGGTACGTGGTTTGAAAAATCATTCATGACACCTGCATGGCTGCTTAACAGCGCTAGTGCGATGAAATACTTGCAATGTCAGATGAAGTGTGATTTATGGCTACGACTTATATTCGGGTCCATGCATTTTCTCACTTTCCAAGCCCAAAATTTAGGGGCGACTTATACTCGAAGGCTACTTTATCTAGAGTATATATACAGTAAATTCTCTGCACGGATTGATCTTCTTGGCAAGTTGTCTCATTTTCTTTCTGTACAGGTTTTCACTATTAACGTTATCAATCCACTTGTCCAATCAAATTTACATTGGCCATTAATTTCAGAGGGTAAATTTAAGGTGCTGCTTCTGAAAGGGTAGCAGTTTCCGTGCTCTTTCATGTTCTGACCCATCACTGGAATTGACCACCTCCAGTGTTACATAACCTCCTTTTGTTCACAGTATTTCATTTGGCAAGCTGTTGCAGAAGACATATTTTTCAAGCTACCATCACTTTTAACCTTTAACAACGAGAGGGATTAGTCTTCCGTGCATTTTAGCACATGCCCGTCAGGAAAGTGTTAAGGTGAAATCATTAGTTTGTGTGGTGTAGCTAGTAGATTAATAATAGTGGCTGAGCTGTCATGATCTGTTGGCAAACAACCGGATGGAGCCATTATGGTGTCTGGCCTGCTGGAAAATACTTGGCATCAGATGCGGCGGGTGTAGCTCCTCGCGCGTGCAGCATCCTACCTCTCACATACCGCTGCTTCTGCAGACTCAATAACTGCTCTTGCTGATTATGAACAAATGGTCTTAAGTACTCAAGGTTGCCCGGAACCAATGCTATCATTGCATTTGAAACTTTTGTTCTGATTTTTATTTCTGTGTGAGGAAGACTTTGTCCTTGGAGTAGGCTAGTCTCTGTCATTTCTGAAGCAATACAGACGTCAGGTTTTCTCTTTCAAATCTTTTCTGCTAGACTTCCATCCGTATGACTACCACTTGGAAATTCCCAAGCAGAAATGGAACTACCAACACTTGTTTGATTTAACACTTTACGTCTGTTATTACCAATTGCATATATCCAGTTAGCAGATGTATGTGTCTAGACGCTTTGTATAGTGTCTTGTAAGTGCCTCACAAAAGCTCTATGTCCAATGTTAAGAGCAAAAAGTTGATGTATAAGCGAACAGTGCTGAGATAGCTCTAGGAGTCAGCACTGGAGCTTCTGCAGACATTGAGCCCAACCGATGGATTCCCAGCCAGAGCTCATAGTAATTGTAATTAGTAACTTCTATTGCGCCGGTGTCTAATGCACAAGGCATCAATTGATGGCATGCCAAAACCAAACCGTAATCAGGTCAACATCCAGAAGATCAGTCCGTAAGAGAGGCAGCCCATCCTGGATAAGCAGTGTGAAAGAGGTAAGTTTTAAGTTGAGAATGAAATGACACAATTGACTCAGCAGAGTGCACAGACAGATGATAAGGATAATCAGATGACCTCATTGAATGATGATAACAGGAGAGAGTTCCTGGACTATATGGCAGGAGAGATGAGCAACGACGAGCAACAAGGCTCACAACACACGAGCACTAACATCAAGCAGTACCTTGCAGGTGGTAGATGACACTGGCACTTCAAATGGTGCTTGACAGTTGGCAAACTGAAACCCCCTTACAATGGACAAGTCTGTGGTAGCTCACGAGACCTCGATAACAGGTGTCTGTACACCATCCAAACCGCTCAGAAACAATGACAAAAGAGATAAACTCCATAAATGCATACCAGGTCACAGTTGAATTCTGATGAACCAATATTATCGAGCAGAACCTGTGTTTGACCAGTTAATTGATTAGAAATGATATGCTAGTGAAACATGCAGCCATCTTGGCCATGCCACAATTGCCACATGGACTTAAGCTGCAGGTGTTTGATTTTGTCTCTGAATTGTTCAGTTTTCAAACAAAATTTGACAGTTATGTTAAAATTTTGATTATTTTCTGTGCATATTTCCTTCCTACTGGAAGTGCAGGCATTTATTTTTTAAATCTGTGTTTAACTGTGTGTTTTGTTTGCAGCTGACGGTATATCCTGCCACTGCAACGAGTGCCAGGATTTTTCTGTTAACATTACCAGCAAATGTGAGCTGAGACCAGGGGGACAGTGCTTTGCATCTGTTGAAATAGAACAAGACGGAAGTGAAGTGTGGGCCTACGGATGCTTTTCTCCAGTTGATGATGAAGGAGGAACCATTCTACAGGTAAGATTTCATCACTCATGCGATCATTTGATTGGTTACTTTTATACCAGGAACAGCCAAAAACTCAGAAAGGTCGATATTAAATATAAAAATTTGGTTATTTAAAACTAATAAATGAGAAAAGACAGTCGAGGACAATACATGAAGACTGCAAAGGTGTGAAATAAATTAGAACTACTGGGACAGCTTAAACTGATCAATATCTAACCTAGTGCTCATCATAGACTGAAAAGTCTTAAAAAAGCAATAGAGCTGTGTTGAGTTGTGCATTGAAATTGCAAGTTTTTGGAAAACAAACAGAATTTCATTTTATTTTGTTTTTGATGTTTGTGGCAATTGTCTTTGCATCTATGTTAGTTGTGCTTGCTTCAATAATAACTGTTTCTCTTCTTTGAAGTAGTTCTGTAGTGATTCCGTCTCTGCCTGGTGCTTCATCATTCTTCATTTTGCTGACTGCGTATCTCTTATTTCTTCCTTTAGAAAGTATGACGTTTATTCATGTGTTTTGTTTATGGGCAACTCTGTTAGAACTGTAAGATCATACGTGTCAGTGTTTAGTAGAGGTTCGAAGTATGACTCTATGGTATATAGGTTCTATGAAGCTAGGTTAGAGTTACAGGCCATCCCAATCACATGTCTGGATTCAAGAGTAAAATTGGTCTTTTGATAACAGACACAGAGAAAGGAACTCTGATGATATGAGAACATGAGTGTGATGGATGTGAATATGTTGGATGTAGAATAGCACGTTGTCATAAGTGTGACAAAAATGTGATTATCAAGTGAACACAACAGAAGAGAGGACAGTGCACAATAGAACTGCAGATCTATACTGGTGATGCAATGAGGCCACTATTGCATATTGTGTCAGTGTTATGTTGCTGAGTCAGTGAAACTGATTGAATGATGACTAGAAAAGAATATACTAGTGAAGCTGTAGTCAGCGGGTACATAACGTGAGTTGTTTGCGTGGTTCTCGTGCAACATGCTTTGTGATAAAGGCAGATTTTTTAAGGAATAATCACAGTGAACATGATGATCTGTATCTTTGCAGATGGTACACAACAGAAATTTCCAACAGCTCATAATAAAGTACAAAAGTAAATACTACACGAGTGAGGTCAGTTAGGTTAGAATTAGAGACCATTACACTCACAAGTCTGGATTCAAGAATAAGATTGGTCTTTTGATAACTGACACATTGCGGAGGCGGTTTTCAACAGCATTCTCAACTTTATCATCCGTCATTTTATTAGAGCTATCATTTTCCTAAAACTACCCAATGTAAACAATGCCTGCACATTAATTTCAATCTGTCGGGAGGCATAGGGCTCCACGTGTAATCTGGACTCACGTGTTGATGGCACTGCACACGTTAGCAGTGTTTCACTGTAATTCCTTTCAAACTGAGTCATCATTATCAGGTCCTGACGGCCGTTTGGCAGCAGTGAATGCAAATAAATGATCTCCATTCTCCTAGATGATTTGTCAAGTCCATTGCTTCTTTCAATGTCAGTCCTAGTCTTGGTATGTCCTCGTTTATATTGTCTGACGTTCTCTGCCCATGGCCAAACTATTGAGGTTTTGCTGGAGGACTTTGTCTGGCCGACTATTTGGATACTTAAGAACTGTCTTATGTAAAGATCTTTGATTTTTTGTAGTCTTGAAATTCTTGCAATTTTTTTAACCAACTCATTTACACTGTGAGGTTGTACCATTGTCTTATATATTCTTCTCTTGTTTTTCTATGCTATTTCTCTACTTCTCCATTTCTTGTTAATTTTTCCAAATGCTTGCAAGGTGTGTCCAGTTATCTTTTACATGTCTTTTTAGCTGTTGCCATATGCGGTTATTAACCCTTCCAAGACAGTCCTCCAGAGACAATGGGATGGAACAAGAATGCAGAGAAGATAAATAGAATGCAAGAAGTTTGCAGTAAAATAAAAGTACTTGGTGGACAGTTCAAGCTCAGAATCAAAAACGCAAATTTTTAAAGTTCTAAGATGATTCAAGCATACAGAAATGATGGAAGGAATACTTTGAACCTCTACTAAACATTGACACACAACCCTACAGTTCTAGCAGAGTTGCCCATAAACAACACACATGAATAAATGTCATACTTTCTACAGAAAGAAACAAGAGATTCTGTCAGCAAAATGAAGAATGATAAAGCACCAGGCAGAGACGGAATGACTACAGAATTACTTCAAAGAGGAGAAACAGTTGTTAAAGATACAATAAGAGGAAGAATTGCCAGAAGACTGTGCAGAATCAAGAGCTATCCCAATATACAAAACGCTGCGAACATCACAGACACTTTAGCGTGCAGAGCATCCAAGGAGAACTTTTCACCAAAATGGTACAAAACAGAATGAAACAATATGTTGAAACAATATGTTGAAAGAAGAGCACTTGGAGAAGAACAAGCCAGGTTCAGACCAGAAAGACACAATTGATCAGTTCTTCACAATTGGACAGACACTTGAAAAAAGCATTGAACACAACCAGAAAGTCTTTGTAAATTTCAGAGGCTTCAAACAAGCATTCAACAGCATATGCGATGACGAATTGTGGAGAGCATTGTGAAATGCAAAAGTGTCAGAGAAACTAGTCAAACTTCTACAAAAGATATAATGGAAACATCAATTGTGATAAAGGTGGATAAAATGCTCACAGCATACTTCCAGACAAAAATGTCAGTACGACAAGGATACAGTGTGATCACAAGCAACCAACCATCTGTTTCTAAAGACTGTTAATGTGAATTAATAGTTAATGTTTGGGCAGAATATATGTATACTGTCGGACATTTGCAGTGCTAGTCTGTGCTGATGTGTTGGTGCCTTGTGGTGTGTTTGACTGAACTGTTGCCTAAATGGCCTACAATTTTTATATGCGCATGTGAATTTGGTTAGTGCTCTGAGACCATTGATTGTTGCGTTTTACTGTACATAATCCTGTCTTAATACAGAATCTTTAGGTTAGAATGTATTAGGAGATAATGGAATTGACTAGTGAGCTGAAACTGACAATTGGCGTCGCAAGTGAATTGGAAATGGGAAATTAAATTTGCCAGAAAGTAATCAAGGCAGTTGATAAAGGAATTGATTGATGGCTGCCCATGACGAAATGGCAGTGCCTGAAGACAATCAATCCATCAGACAATTCTAATTTAGCCATTAAGGACTGTAACCCCATAGAAATTGCCTGTGCTCACAACTTTCAAAACATTTTGTGTTATATATATATATATATATATATACAATATATATATATATATATGTGACCCTGCATGGGATTACCCGGCCAAAGTCGCGAATACTGAAACCTCGCAAAACGAGCGGAAAGGTCAAGAATGCGTAAATCGGTCAAAAACGTTTTTTGGGATAATATTAATTATTAATATATCAACTATTAAATCCCAGAGTTACAGGTCAAACAAAATAATACAAATATATTTTAATTTTTTTGTACATCAGTTGTATTATTTATTTCCTGTCGGACGAGTCAAGCGTGCGTTTGTTTTAATTTCGCCGAAAATCTTCTTGTAATGGCAGACTCATTAATTATTCATGTCCTGGACTACTTTTTTCTGCTCCGTCTGTGACAACGGCAAATGCGTACAAATAGCCTAATTATATGAATATTTATTATGAGATGGGCATTATAATCCGCGACTTTGGCCGGGGTTCTGTTTTGGCTAATTCTGGTCAATAAGCGTTGCCTTTATGGCTGCAGATTTAATTTTACAGCATACTGCATTCTTTTCTAAATGCATATGTACTCTAAATAAACTGTTTAAATGGCTTAGCAATTGTCAATAAATAAATTTAAGAAGACAACATCGCAAATTGATCCCAACAACCAAAGCGCCATCTGACGAAAACGAAATTATTACTATAACAATGGCGGCATTCTGAAATCTCCGCATACCTAATTGAACTCACAGCGTTTAATTTGAATAGAACTCGTCTACAGGATCATTTCCGATTTATTATTAATGATTACTTCTGCAATAGTGATGTTGAAAATAACAATTAGAGTGACTTTAGTGACGAATCTGATGCAGAGAATAACGATGTCTCGGTATAAACATCTCTGTTCCGATCGCATCTAGCGCTGCTGTACAGCCTGTAGGCATAGGCCAAATTAATTTTAACGACACTATTAGCATCTCTTTAAATCTATGCCACTGCTTCAATTTAATTTTCCAAGAAACGCCGTTGACACCATTGGAAAGGGCAGAAATTTCTATACCTAGAACAAGCTACTAAATTACGTTTCAAAATCTGTTCACTTTTGCATAATTTATACAATGAAGTCAATTTTTAACGCGATTTCTCTGTAGGGATAATTAAATTTTACGACAATAGAGCATCTCTTTAAAGCTGTCCCATTGCTTCAATTTAATTTTCCAAGAAACACCGTTGACACCATTGGAAAGGGCAGAAGTTTTTATATCTAGAACACTCTACTAAATTACGTTGAAAAATCTGTTCACTTTTACATCGTTCATCCAATGAAGGCAATTTTTGAATCGCGATTTCTCGTTAAAATGAGTTCTCAAAACGCTAGGACTTAAATTCTTTAAAAATTCATAACTTTTTCATTTCTACAGATACAAATAGACTGTTTTCACCACATTACTCAGCAGTAACTGTAGTATTTAAAACAAAATTAAACTGATTTTTCAAAATTTCCGACTTTGGGAGGGTTTTTCCATGCACGGTCACATATATATATATATATACAAGGAAAGACAATCATAACTAGCACTGTCACATATATTTGTATATTCTGTCCAAACACTTTGTATTATATGTTCCGGTATATATATATATATATATATACTTGTATATTTATATATATATATATATGTAATTATGTATGTGCACTTGTATATGATACACTCAAACACAATTGCAATTCTTACACTCTTCATTTTTGATATGATATGATAAGATTCGTGTTCCTATGACTCAGAAGCATTAATCTTAAGTCATCTGATCTGGTTGGATGAAATGCATGGGGCAGGCAGCAATTGAGGAGTCGTGACCGGCACTGGACACCTTGCAGCATGGGATTTACTAACAGAAGATTCACAGTTTTCCCTCAATATTATTTGCATAAATTATTGTTAAGGTGTTGAACTTATATAACTAAATGTTGACACATCTTCAAGAAATCACTTCAGAGGTGCTTTTGACATGAAAGCACAAGACTATGATTGAATCAGTGAGGTCTTTGCAATCATGAGGGGCAGAAGATTGTCAGTCTAGGAGTCTTCAATGTTACAAAGATGTCCAAACAGTTTGCGTGAAGACAGACTTGTCATGTTCTGCAGGTCATTGCAACTTGGACTTCTCAACAGACTAGCCCAAGAGGCCTCAGTGTCTAGGTTTTCCTGCCCTGGATAGAATTGACCATGTAGACAGACTGCTTAATATGTAGATATGGTACGATGAGCAGAATCCCATGGTCGAAAAACATTGGCGCTTTCTCCTTGATGTTGTAAAGGGCTTAGTCTCTCGTAATGAACATGTCCTGCCAATTTCTTAGGTCATGCTTGACTTTGAGATGTGCTATGTCATACTGAATAGCTGAAGCATGTCTTGGAATCGGAGGACTGGAGAGCAGGTGTCCTCAAGATGAGTATTTAGGTAATCGGTACTGGTTAAAATAAAATAAAGCAGTTAAAATGCTGATATAGCCATGGTTAAGAAATGTATCGCCATATGCACAAGTTTTTAGTGCAGGGTAGATTGTTGTGTGAGTTTCCCGCTTGTGCAGCTCTGCACACAGGATGTAAAGTTAGCTTTGGTAAGGTAATTTCACCATTGCCATTTGAAATGTCAATGGTGAAATGACTGCTTTAAGGTTAATTGAGCTGATTTTCCAGTTAGGCGTTTTTGGGTTCAGCCAAATTTGAAAGTACTATTTGTGTTCTTAGTTGATCTTAAATTGTCTTCTTTGCATATGGAAGCGGAAGAATACTTCTTCATTTAGATACCTAGCCTATTAAATGCTTGATTCTGGACCATGTGTGTGCTTGTGCACTGCTGTTTGGTTTTGTGCATGTTATCTGAAAAATAACAAATGTTGAAACTGGTTGGTAAAGTCACCGATTGGTTGGTGTATTGATGATGACGTCACTGAAGCCCATTTGGTGAATTGTTTCACCATCTGTTGCCAGACTGCCAGTATGAAGTGCCAGGTAAAGCTGGATTCTTTCTAACTGATGTGTGAAGAGCAGTTGTTTCTTTGCAGTGCAAAGGTGGACAAGTGCCTCATAATTTTCCCAAATCAATTGCCTGCTGTGACAAGCCAAACCTATGCAACAGGGACCTTAAACCGGCAATTATCTACAGGACAACCACGACCAGGCCTCCAGGTACTTGATCTTATTTACTGCTCTGCAAATAACACTTGATCTGAAATTTAAAGGTTTAATGCTGGCCTCTTGTAGGGCTACAGTGGTTCGTTAGGCTTATTGGCCCTTGAGGGTACTGTGCTCCTAATTAGGGCCATAAAACATATGCTGATGATTTGTGGTGCAATTACTTGTCTGGTTTATCAGTTCACTTCTGTTCTGTGAATTGTCTAATTATAAATCTTTATTATAAGTTTTTGGCCTCTGGAGCAAAGCTAACTGCTGCCTGATGCAAGTCTTCTGACTAAGTAATGATATCAGCACAGAACTGTAGGAAATTTTTTAGATGGTCATTTTGTATCATTTGTTGAAACCAGATGTTATGTTGTAATGCCTAGTACAGTACAGTAAACTCATTCTTCTGATGTGCGTTATCGTGTGAGATTTTTATGTGCCTTATCTCTTACTGTGTGAGAAGCTTCTAAAGGCGTAGCGAAGGATAAGACAGCTCGTGTTGAGTGCAGCTTGGGCCTAAAGGGTTTTAGTTTAGATGTTGTGCAAATGCATTGTGTCCATGTAGTGAGTTGCCAGTTTAGCCAACTGTTATGTATGGCAGAACAGGATGGCCAACACCCCACTGATGTGGCTGTAATAATAGTATGATAGGGTTCATTGTCATAAACACTGACCTCTGATGCCACCTGAGAGTTGAGAGTCATTAAATAATTTTGTACTGCGCTATAAATGCTTTAAAAATATTGTCCTTTCATATTTTCCATTGAAACAGAGACCTGTCTGAACCAAGGTCTGTTGTTGATTAAATTTGCTCTGCAGACTGTCCTTACTATCTCACTGGCCTTTGATTTCGGACTGAATGCTGGTGCCATGTAAATGATTACTTTGCATTTGATTAAACTGTGGATTACAAAGCTGTGCATGTTTTTTTTAGATCACGGATTGATTCCAATCATTATTCTCATCATTGTGTCGGTCGCTTTTGTGGTGTTGATTGTTGTCGTCTTTATTATATACATAAGGTACAATACAATCATTATTCTGTTTTCTACTGTTCTTTGCTGTGGAAGGCCAACTGCTGTTTTTTATACCTGTAATATTTTATTTTATTTTTCATTTAGTTTATCATTGAAAAACAATATTGCATAATACAGTTTATAAATATGTTTCAGGGGTATAAAGGGCAGATCCATCATGGACTAAAGTCCCGCTTAGGTCACTTATTTGACAACAAATTGGTTTGAAATGACCAATGATTAACACAATAGTCTTACAATTTTTTAACACAACAAAATAAACTTGGAAGCTTTTAACAAGTACTATTAAATTTAAATAGTCCTTTAGTGGGTATTTTATGAATAGCAGGAGGTAAGTTATTCCAGACAGAAGGTCCAATGCATTCAATTGAAAATAGGCATATACAGTTATACATGTTCGTGCAGGCAGAACTTCCATGACAATCTCCTTGTGATCTGATGTAATGTGTGTTTTTCAGACTCAGTTATGAAAGCAGAAGAAAGTAAACTTTGTGCAAATTGATGCATAAATTCACTAATCTGTAGGTTGTTAATATGATCAGTTTTTGTCAGGAGATGTTTCTCATAAAGTTAAGCAGAAATCGTGAAATTGTTTTTGAGCATGATAAGGCATTATTAGATACCATTGGTTAATTCATTGTAGCAGTCATAATCGTGTTTTCTTTATATTAAATCTGCATGCAAAAAGTTGTTTATATTGTTTGCACAAGAGTAATATTATTTGTGCTAGATTAATTATCAGTTGCATTACGTTGTGTCAGTTCTGCCTTGTGCAGTTTGATAAGAATCATAACAGTTACATAAGACAGCTTAATTGTTTGCTGCTTATGGTAATGCGACTAGGCACGGGCATGCTCTTAAGCAACCATCAAGCACCGAGACTGTTTGCTCGTTTTGTCAGTCTTCTGACAATACTAGCGAGGCTCAAACGTGACGTCAAACATGGCATTGCAGAATAGGAGAGCTGTAGTTTTTTAGACATATTTGCCGAGGACGTGCTTAAATTGTCCACTGTGCTTGAGGAGGAGATTGACATTCAGATTAGACGTTTTGACATTAACAGGTACAGGAGACGCGAAGAGCGTCGAGCAAGGTACTTGAGGGAAGTAGAGGCCTCCGAGTCTTATCTGATGCAAGGAAATTCTCTCAGGGAGCTTATTGAACAATCGCAGAGTTCAGGAAGCGGTTCTGGTCTGCCTCTTCTGGTCAGTTCAGTACACTCTCCATCTTCTCTTGTAGTTCTTTGGGGTTGGTGATAGTGTATAGGTAGCTGTTGGTCTTTTATCGGGTCATTGAGACAAATATCTGTCACTTTTGTGGATGTGCTGGTGACTAGCATTACATGCACCTATGACAAATGGTTTTTAATAAAAGACAGTATTGGCCCCTGGATAAATTGGCTTCAAATCAAACAATAATTTTTCTGTTTATTTTAAAACTGAACCCTTAGCATGCCAGATATTTTTAGTTCTGGTCCTGGACAGATATTTTTTGAGGCTTTTGGTCCATTTCACCCATTGACCCCTTGCTTGGGAAAGACATATACCCGGTATATGTCCAAAAATTGGCTTAGTGCATATAAATTCCCTAAGGAAGGGGTTAAAGGTAAAAGCATTATAATTTTATAGTGTTATTCATTCTTAGTTTTATTAATCAAACGGTCTGTTGATTGAGTTATGTTTGTTTTGATATTTCTGTTGTCATCATAATTTAATATGCATTGTTGACACAGAAGTAACTAAACACTGTTACATCCTTAATTTGCCTAAGTCGTATTAATATGTCAATAGCACTGTTTTATTTAGTGAGCTGCATAAATTTGTTAATTAGTTCATTTTGTGACCTTTAGCTACAAAGGGTAATAGAGATTCATTGGAATTGATGATGGTTAAGCTTTTATTAAGTCTGACATATGCTATGTCAGTATTTTATCTATGAGTAAGTTTTGAATTTTTTAATTTTAATTCCTTAATCACAAGCTTCTTTTTAAATCAATAAGTTTAAAGATTGAGTGTTAAGAATTCGTTGTCAGAACTAAGGCAAGCAACATGACACCAGGTACTCATGCGGGGGATAGTTGGGATAGTATTTCAGAATGGAAATGAGAGAATTAGCGTTTGTAGTGTTTTATAAAGAACTGTAGAGAAGTGAAATGTGCGATCATGATCCACTTTTTAGATAGTATTTTATCAAGTTGTAAGTAGAATATTGTTTTCAAAGGACGACTCACTGCAGTCTTTGACAATAGTAGTTTTGTGATCTGTTTCCTAAAAATATTAATATTTCTTACTTGCTGAGCTTGATTTGTTCTTCTCTAACGCTAAGGTTCAACGAACAATTGCAAAGCAGATTCATCTAGTTGACAGTGTTGGCAAAGGTCGATATGGTGAAGTCTGGAGAAGTAAATGGCGTGATGAAAATGTGGCTGTCAAGATCTTCTTCACGACTGAAGAAGCAAGTTGGTTTCGAGAGACAGAACTCTATCAGACTGTGCTTCTGAGGCACGACAACATTTTGGGTAAGAGGGTGGGGCCGCTACTTTGCTAAAGCAAAATAGTGTCCCCATGCTTTTGTATTCCATCTTATTTTATACTAATAATCTCCAGTTACTGTACTACAAAAATCTGGGTTTCATGCCACTGTGCTATTTAGGATGAAACATGTTGATTTATCCGTAAATGACATTACGGTAATCAGTAATAATGGCAATGAAACGTTCAAGAAAGGATCTTTGAATCAAGTTTATGGCTTTAAATTCATGTATTTAGCTCGATTCCTAATGTCCTATAATTTCTGTGTTATGGTTGTTATCGTCGTCATCGTGGAGTTTCATTAGTTTTGGCTACTGTGCAATAGCAGTTTTTAAAAAGCTACTGAGCTGCTAATTTCCTGAAAATGGTTGAAAAATTACATGCAAATATGCAATAGTATATTTCAACATTTTCTGTGAACTCTTAGAAGAGTGGATTGGATGTGATTAGTGCATCCAATGGATTGGGTGTGATTAGTGCACCTTTGATGATCAGCTACCATAGAGGAATTACTGAACTGTAATTATTGGATGATATTTATGCTTGTAGGGTTCATTGCTGCAGACATCATGGGAACAGGATCCTGGACTCAGTTGTTCCTGATTACAGACTACCACGATAACGGTTCCTTGTATGACTACCTGAGAGAGAACACCCTAGACATGAATGCCATGCTGAAATTGGCGTACACGGCTGCCAGTGGTATCACTCATCTTCACACAGAGATTCATGGAACACAAGGTAAATAGTACCCACACTGAGTCTGGTTTACACGTGGTGCCACCATGTCTCTCAATGAGAGATTAACATGCAGGCATTGTTAGCACATGGTGACATGGTAGTTTAATGAGAATGATGGTGCTAATATATTGACCGATGACGATTTTGAGAATGCTGTTGAAAATCGCTGCTGAATTTCACATAAAAATGCTCACAGCACAGACGCTGACTCAGTAAGCTCAATGAACAAGGTGCCAAGTACATCAAGATTATCGAACTATGGTTTGTGTTGCCACATGCAAAGGAACGACGTGCCACTGTGGGATGGGGGAGAGGAGGAAAGCAGTCTAGGACAGCCTTTATTGACCCCGTCTCTATCGGCACATATGGATTCCTTGGTCAACATTGACACATGTGGACTTCTTTGTCGATAACAAGGTTAACACAGCTGTTGCTCTCTTTCTATCATCACCCAACCCCGACAAGGTCTTTGGCGGTAGCTAATCAAACATGGTCCCTCTTTTCTCTCTCGCGTGTTGCAACCTTTATTTGCTGCTCGCAGTCGTCGCTGTCCTTCTCCTTTCTGAGGTACATTGAAGTCTTTGATGCATGGCCTCAACAGATGCGGCCACTTCATTCTATCTCTCCCTCATCATCCTTGGCAGCCATTACTCATGACTCGAGTAAACGCCACAGCTCTTCTCACTTTCAAGGCACATGAATGCCTTTGATGTGTCAGCTCAGTAGATGTGTCAGCTCCCTTTTCTCTCTCGTCGTCCAGGGCAACCATTATTCATGACTCTAGGCCCATGGAAGCCTGTGATACACTGCCTTTTGTAAAAAATTATTGTTTCTTTTCTGTTTTCTTCTGCATTTGCAAAAATGTATGTGTATTTGTACATAGCAGAGCAACGGTTATTTGTTTTAGCTAATAATAATGTTCAAGATTCACTATCTACACATTTATGGCTCCCAACAATAGCTATTTAGTGCGTGAGACAGATTAACTTGTGGTACATGAACTTGCTGTGTTGCAGTCTGTATCAGCTGTGCACAGCTGCCTGAATATGGGGTGACAGTTGCTAGTTGAAGCTAGCTTTTAAGCCCTGCAGAGGACAATGCAGTTTAAGATGAACGTAAGATAGCTGCACATATCTCGACTCCCCATGCCTAGCAGCAAGTGTAACTGAGATAAATTTTGGTGCTTGTGCCCTTGCCTGTCCACTGTCAGTCTACTTAACCTAATCTTGGGCTCTAGCGGCTGGAATGAAAATAACAATATATAATTAAAGGATGAACGTATAGCAGAATTTCATGTCCTGATACAGTTTGTTCAGTCATTATTAGAGGTTTTAATACTTGCTGTTGAATCTTTTACACGAACTTGAAAATATTTGCAGTATATTATGATACTGCTGATTACTATTTACTTTGGAGCACAGTCTTATTCTTTTCTTAACACGATAAACTGCAGTCCCTTGTATAGTAGATTTGGCACTTACAGGATTTCTTGATGAATTTTGTTTTTGTGGTCACTTAGGCAAACCGGCAATTGCACATCGAGACATTAAAAGCAAAAAT
Organism: Aporrectodea caliginosa; assembly: GCA_020284085.1. Taxonomy (NCBI): domain Eukaryota; kingdom Metazoa; phylum Annelida; class Clitellata; order Crassiclitellata; family Lumbricidae; genus Aporrectodea; species Aporrectodea caliginosa. The sequence goes on from JACEVL010001027.1 coordinate 512,868, forward strand.
ATCCTTGTGAAGAAGAACGGAACTTGTTGCGTGGCTGATCTTGGCCTGGCTGTCCGATATATAAGGTATAATGAAGCAGAAAATGGTGATTCATCAATCATTTGTTCCATTCTGAGATTACCTTGTTTTGAGTGCGCTGGTGTATGATAGAAAATAGAGCATCTTAAGCTTACCCTGAGATACAACCATTGATGTGGTGTCAGCAGCTTTGCTAAAGCTGTTAGCCTCTGCATATGAGGTCTCATGGTCTTCACACCAACATTGTGCAGTTCATGTACACATTTATAGTTCAATTTGCTAGGTGATTCTTTCTGGGACGGATTTGAACCTCCAACTTTGGACTGACAGTCCAGCATGCTAACCAATATACTGTCATGCACATCTTTACACAGAACCATTATGTTAATATATACGTAATCTGTTCACCTGTATACAAGATTGAGACATGTATCTGATTTGATTCATCTACTGGTAGTGGTTTATTCTGAAAATATTATTTTTAGCACTGGAATTTTTCTACATGATATTGCTGAAATGTGATGTGCTAAGTATTGATAACTGTTTCAGTGTAGTGATTTCTGCCTACCTTTATTGTTAGTTCTGTTTGAGTTGTGAGGGTTGGCAAGTTTGTTCTTAGAAACACAGAGGTTGTAATTAATGTACATGTTTTGTTCAGATAGTTTTCCATGGTTTAACGTATGAGCAGTGCTATGCTTTATTTAATTTAGTTGATCAAGATTTTAAAAGAATAATATCTGTATGCTAGTTCAAGTGATGCAGCTGATGAAGTTTGTTAAAGCTTTTCAGGCTGTGTTGTGCTGTTTTATGTTTGCAGTGAAACAAATGAAATTGACATAGCACCAAATACCAGGCAAGGGACTCGGAGGTATATGGCACCAGAGATCCTGGACGATACAATCGCTCGTAATCACTTTGAGGCCTTCAAACAGGCGGATATGTACTCCCTTTCGCTCGTCTTTTGGGAAATTGGTCAGAGATGCGAAGTGGCAGGTATAGCACTTTACACTTCTGTCATTTTGTATTGTCATTCTTCAGTCCTCTGACCATGCGTATCGACTCTGTTTCTCTCACTCTGAAATGCAAAATGACTTCTTTGCAGACTTCCTTATTACACTGCTCTACTTTACTCGACCTGACTTAAACTAGTTAGAAACTGGTAATATTTCCAGTGTGTTGTAGTATATGTAGCATTGTCTTGCAGCATACTTCTAAACTAGCCTTTGACTGAAGGTGTTTCTTGATTACTTTACAGGAATTGTTGAAGATTATCAGGTTCCATACTATGATGCTGTCAGCAATGATCCTAGCTTTGATGAAATGCATAAAGTCATATGCACTGAAGGCCGGCGACCTGTTATACCCAACCGATGGTATGACAATGAGGTATGAATGCCAGTCAGTAAGCCAACAACCTACTTAGAACTTCATGTCCAATTTTATTTGGAATGCTTTGTTAAAAGTAATATTTATATTAAAGCATAACAAATATTGTTACTCTGCTTGTGTGTCGTATATATATCTGCCTATTTATGTAGCACCTGTCCTTTAAGAAGCTTGTCATAGTGCTGAAAACTTTAAGACCATGAAATGCTTTCAGTGCTCAAATCACTTGACATTGGCTGGATGAATCGGACGATAGTTGAACAGATGGATGGACAGACAAGACAGTACTTAGCATGATAATTGAACGTACAGTTGAAAAGCAAGCCTTCAATGAAGCTGGGAGTTAGTGCAGTTTAGCAAATGGATGCTTTTGTTTGAGAATATACACATGTAATGAGAATCAATCAGCTGAAATAGGTTTTAGTGTTTAAAGAGAAATAGCAGGAACTTTGTGATGGGTCACAAGAGAAGGGATTGTAACAAAATTCTGTGCAGACAGTTGTTGGGCATTGGTGTAACATATGTAGACCTCACTTTAAACGGATGCTCGGAGCATTGAAAGTGAAAGCAGGTGATTGGGTGGAGTCAAACCACCTAAGACCCTGATTAACTTCTTTCTCTTTTGTTACAGATTATGCGCTGCTACGCAAAGTTGATACAGGAGTGTTGGGCAGGTTCACCACTTGCCAGACTTCCAGCGCTACGAGTCAAAAAGACAGTGTGTAAACTACGAACTAATTCAAAGAATGTCGTCAAGATATGACCATTGAGACTGGATCAAAATGACTGCAGATTATAAGTCGAATGACTTGCTGTGGAGACTGGCCTTTATCAACAACTCTAGTGCAGGCGTTCCTGGTTGTCACCATCTGTAAAGACTGGGTTTTTACCGTTTTCTCATGGCTGTCATTTCTTCGCCAGGGGCATGTCACGATTCTGCTCCAATTGTGATTTGGTGCTGTGCCACTGAAAATGTCAGGATTTTCCTGTTTCTCCTCTTCATCCTGCACTGGTGCTGTTTCAGTGCATCTAATTATTGCAGGATTTCTCTACTGAAGTTCCTGTGGTGCGGCTGGCATTTGGAACGTACACGATGTTCGTCTGCAGAAGATTTTGCAGTCATCCTGATGCCACTTGAACAACCAGGAATATTTAGAGAGCTAACTTGTACTGTGTTTTGCCATTTGCTCTGCACTGAAGAAGATCCTGAGTTTGTTTATTCTTTTTCCGGACAGTTACATTGTAACTTGTGGACTATATGAAGTTTAGAGAGCAGCCAAGTGACAAGACTACAATCTACTGACAGTTGCATGCACAGTAGATATACGTGTTTATGTACATGACGTTCTAAGCTCATTGGATGAGAACGTTTTGTAGAAAAGTGGGCATAACCGGTTATATCCTTACCAACAACAAATACATAAAGTCAGACTTGTTGTAGTGATACTGAAGTGTTATGTTACAGAATCAATTAGCAATAATTCATGCAATTTGAGAAATCACATAATCTGGCAAAAGGTGAAAAAGATGACATTGAGAGTACCAGTTTCAACCATACTAAACATGGGTTTAGTATTTGTCGAGACAGTTTGCAAGCATTTGTGTTTGTATTTCTAGGTATTTTAGTTTGACGGCCTTGGCTGTCACGGACTAGAGAGCTATTGAAACAAAACTGTCCTACTGAAAGAAATCGTTTTTCTTGCTAGTCAGTTGTCACGTATGAACCTGTGGGACTAGTGTGGGTTAGGACTTTTGAAGTTATTTGTGCATTTGTATTGTAAATTTCTTCTAATTAATAATTTGATTCTGTTGTTTAGTCATACTAATGAATGTTGAAAAAATTAGGTTAAGCATGCATGTGTATGATGTGCTAGCGAGCCTTTTAAATCATGTGACTGTCTTGAAATGAAATACAGCAATTTTTCCTACATTTGGTAGGCATATAGTAGGTCAAGTTGGGCAATGTTATTAAAACCTTACTGAACATTCAGAGTGACAGTGACTTATTGTCGGAATAGGGTGCCTTTCTCCACCAGCTCAGTGCCTGGTTTTTGTTTGAAGTACTTGTATGTAGTGAAAAACTCGGGTTCGCTGCAATTGGCTTTGCTCTAAATATTTTACACAATTATCCTGTTTTACAATTAAATACAGTGTACATGTGACTTCCTAGGATGAAAGTCGAAGCAGCTACTTCAGCACCTTGAATGTTTCCAAATGTTGTGTGAATAGCAATGCTGAAAACTAAAGAGCAATGCTAAATTAAAGACTGTTGAACTTTGATATTTTGTAATTATAAACTTAATTTTTGTTTGGTTGAGTTTGACTGGGGCCACTGGTTATTGTACAGATATTTTAAGACATTTTTATCGATGCACAATTCAACAGTGCAGGTTTCATTGTTGTTTAATGTAGGTTTTCAAGGTTTAAATTGTTGCAAATGCTGGTAGGTCTATGCTGATTTGAATTTATGTTACAACAGCAGCAGTATAATTCTAGTGACAGTACTTTTATGAACTGAAAATTAGCTACCAAGGCATGGATAATGGAATTAATGCAACACCTTACGTTTAAGTACAGTTTGTGTGTGATGATAATCCTAGTTATAATGCATTGGTCATTTACGACTGTCTAGAGTTAGAATCCCAATGACAAAAAACCTGTAATAATGCATGGTTTGCCTGCACAACTCACAAGAAAAGGTTGTGTTTGTTGGATTGCCAGCACTGCAGTGAAAAGAAACTTAAGAACTAGGATTGTACTGTTAAGGGCTGCCATAGAATAAATATGCTGTTGCATTGCCCAAAAGTTAGTGCATGGTCAGTGTCGTAGATGTGCCGAAATCCATAAAATATTCCATCAGATGTTTGGAATAAAGAACTGCCATTGACATAATATATTCTGAATTTGTGGTCATGCTCCACATATTAAGCTGGGCTTAGATAATTCATTGTATTGGCTTGTCTAAGCTTCTTGTGCATAATTCTGTGAAGCACAAGACCATGACAATCAAGCACTCGGTACATGAGTGCTTCTTGCTTTGCTCGTTTTAAGTGGTTGTTGCTGTATTGATGACTGATTTATTCAGGAGGCATAATTGTAGTTTTCATAGATCATCTACACATAACTAGGCATTTCTGCTATGAATCCACTCGAGTGAGTGTTTGATGAGCTCTCAGGAGCAGACAGTGCCTATGATAAGCCAGCCTTTCCAGGGAAGCAGGTGAACTGCTTCTAGTGTAGAAATATTTCTTTTTTCGTGGAAGAAAGATATTGTAGCCACGTGATTGTATTACTGTTCTTGTTGTTGCAAGCATTCAATCATATCTACCTGGATATAGCAAACTAATTATTACTTTTCAGATGGACCCAAGTACAACATGGTGTTTTCCCAGGCAGGCACGTTCCTCAAGACTAGGGCACACATGCATTGATTCACTGGTGCAGGTGTTGGCCAGCAGTGGGCAAAATGTTGGCCCATTGAATTTGGCTGTCAGGATTACCAGGTACCTAGTTGATATGTTTAGTTGTTGTTCCTACTTCTCGTCTCTGTATTGATTACATTGGAAAAGCACAGCAGAAACATGTTTGTCTTTTTCTTTTTACGTTTCAATGCTCTGTGTGCAGTTTCGTTGACGTTAATACATTTCTTCTGTTGTCTTATTTCGTGTTTTCAGTACTTGTTGAATATTCATATCTAATGCATCTGTGACTAAATATTCATTGGTATTATTCTATACTTGCTAACTATTCATATCAGCTATGTTGATTCCCAGTGTATTGCAACTTGCAAGGGTGCTGTCATTAAGCTTCTTAAAACCCATTTCTTTACCTGCTGTAAGCAACATTTCATGTGTTTAAGTTACATTGGGTGGGTTAATATTCTGTTGATTAAACATACGTCACTGAGGCAATTCTACACTCTCGACATGTCTGACTGGGACCAAGGCATTCCAAAGTTTGTCCCAATTATTTAAAGGTTAGAAATTATTGACTTTTTGAATCTTTGACATGTGCTGAATATCCAAGTACCTCTACAATACTTGTATGGATGAATTTTGCAATTGTCTCTGATGTTTTTGAATTTGTGCGATGTTTGTGAATATGCCAATTACTGTTACAACAGCCACTGTCTTGAAAATTTTGAGATTATTAAAATAAATCAAAAACTTAAGTATTTTGAATTTCAGTGTGTAAGATTTGGTATTATTTTAATTTGCCAAAAAATGTACTGAGTTGGCTTTTTTCCTAGTTTACTTGGTATTAAAATGATGAGTTTGGAGTACACAAATATTTGTCAATGATAGCCTGATATTGAAGTTAATATGTTGTTTGATATTATAGGTAATGCTGTGAGCACAATTCGGGGATGTATTCGCATCATTTGTTAAATTTGACTGAAACATGTAAATGTTTTCAAGCAAAACAGTGACAAATTTAATTTGTGGTTTTTATAATTATATTTGGGTGAACTTTAGTTGTACGTGCAGACCATGACATAGGAAACCTGTGCTGTATGGATCGTGACAGTTGTCAAATTAAAAATCAGTATTGATAACGTTTCTGTTGGTAACAATATTTACGAGGCTCTGCTACATTCAGTTATGACACAGCAACCGATTTAGTTGTGATGATACAAATGACAAGTTCTGCAGAAGTGACCATCAGTAATGCTTTCAGCAATTTCTCGAAACGATTTTCTATTTATTCAAATAACACACTGCAATTACCGTATTTGTTAATGCTGCTGACTTTATTGTGGGAAATTTGTTTAACAAAAGTGGTCTTGGTTTGTTTAATGGTTGAGCGGTGGTGTTTCTTGCAAGTGCCTATCGACCATCTTTGTTAATAGGCTCTGGCAAGATGTGACCAAGGATTTTAAGCAAACATTTGCATGGCAGTTGTAGGTTAATTTTTCTACAGTTCTAGTGGCTTTATTCAAATGTTCATAGATTTGACTAGATATGAACTCCATAGTCTAGGCTGACCAGATACTGGAAACTAAAAACCGGGACACTTCAATCACAAAATAAATTTGTGATGTTGTCAATAATTAATATAATATAACTTGCACAAATATCTATTTTATGCTTATTATATTGGTATAAGACTATAAGACTAAGTGAAAGGTTTTATTCAAATCATGCTTTTAAATTTAAAATTAAATTCTAAATTTCTCAAATCAGTTACTCAAATTTGGCACCTGAATGTATGCTTCTTAAAAACGTTTTTGTCTGCTAACATTCTATCATAACAAATCTTGCTTTTAAATTTAAATTTAATTATTCTAAATTTATCAAATCAGTCACTCATATTTGGCGTTTGAATGTATGCTTCTTAAAAGTTTTTTGTCTGCTAATATTCTGTCATAAAATTCTAAATTTTAGATTTTAAATTAAAAATTATTATTTATGAAAATGTGTTTTATCAGAATATTAGCACTACGACAATATTACGTTTAGAACCGGAAGAGGTATTACCGTATTATGAATGGTAATAAATAAAAGTGAGATTAAAATGAATTTACTCGCCAGATGCCAGTAGTAAAATCAAGGAGACGTTGCCTAGTAAGTAAGTATATCCTTTATTTGATCACATGACAAACGCACATGAAATACATCATATATAAGATCGGAAAGTCAGGTCAGTTTTTAAAAACCGGGACATATTTAGAGTTTGGCCTACCTTTCCCGGCAGCCGGGACAGCTAGCAGAAAATCGGGACTGTCATAGGAAAACCGGGACGTCTGGTCAGCCTACCATAGTCCATATGTGACCCAAGGGATAAAAATGAGTCAGATGTCGGCAAGTTACATTCCTAGGAAAACAGCAAAATATGATCAGATGTCACTTTTTCTTATTTTCAGATTTTAATGGAAATGGGTGGAAAAAAATTTCTTTACATTTCTGAAGTCTCACATTTGATGAAATTCATTGTTTTAATGTGTATTTTCAGAATTTTTTACAGAGAATACTTCTATTTTTTGTGATTATATATTAAAATAAATGGACAAATTTCAACAAAATACACATAATCATTCAAAAAATAAGGTAGAACCAAATTTTTGGTGTCATTTTAAAGCAAAAAATGTGGTCTTTAAGAATATGTAAAATACTCATTCTAAAATTTCCGACATGCGACTCATTTTGATCCCTTGGGTCACATATAAAACATTTCTAATTTTGGGAGAAAAACTAACTCTATCCAGGCGTTTGTAGTCCAATGCACTCGTTGATTTGAGCAAAGCTACTGTAGCTTTTTAACAAGTCAATAAATTAATTGGGTGTATATTACAAGTTTGTATAGCCGACAGATATGGCCATATCCAGCCGAATTTGCAGTGTGCTTGACTACTGATCATGTTAACAAATGGCTTTGTTGCTGTTCAATGAATTATTACTGAATTATTGTTTTCATTGATCGTTTATCAATTTCATTCATTCACTGTTCCACTGATTTTACTTTTTGTTGCCAAATCTCAGTGCAAATAACTGTACTTTCAAACTGTTTATTTAAACTACAGACGTTTATGGACAATCGTTTTTTGTGACTGAATATGAACATTTGACACTTCAGTAATAAATCGTGAATGTATTACATAACTAGCAATCACATCAAGAGGTCAAAAGTCGGAAGCAGAAGGTCATTCTGATTGCTGATACTGTTCAACTCGTTCCAGAAGAACCTCTGAATAACCAGGGGAGTAATATCTGAAAGCAAGGAAAATAATTAAGTCTGTTTAAAATCTAAGTTACTTTCATCAGAGCATTAATAGAATGCAATACAGTCAAATAGTAATAACCTATGTACAAAATATTTACAATCACCTGTTTATTAAAGTTTGCAATAAAATGAAATAGTAATAAATAATAACCACTAATTTCTACAAAATCACCTGTGGATTGAAGATTGAACAACAGAAGTTCTTAACCCTTTAGCAACAAGCTGCATTGGTTCCCAGTCACTTTTAGTACACGCTCATCGTTGAAGGGTTCAAATTCGACACCTTTTCACTATACCCATTACGCTGCATAGCATGACACTGAATTATCTGAAGAGTGGTGAAAATGCTTGAGAGAACAAAGGAGGCACATCTAAACATAACCATTAGAAACATTGTTTTTAGTGTCAATATGTTGGCTTAGACATTCAGTTCTTACTTATCAACTGAGACCATCTGAGGCACTTACTTGACAATCTCATCTGGAAAGCTGTTGTTGATGGTAGCGATGTATTCGGCCAGTGCGGTCCCTGGTTCTGCTTTGATCTCCTGGACCTTCTTGAGCCCACCACTTGTCACGAACAGACGCCGTGCTTTGGGATCGTGTGGCAACACTTTGCTGAATTGTCCAACAACATGCTTCAGAATGTTTGGTGGTGCATCATGCAGCAGGGGCTCAAGTGCTGGCAAATGAATGCACTTCTGAAGGATCTGCTTCAGAGATTTCTTGGCCTAAAATGTTAATTGTATTACTCTACAGATGGCACACTTCCACTGATGACAGGACACGTCCACCAAACACTGGTATCCTCCAAACAAATGTTCAGCCTTTATTATAGACTTCTTATGTGTCACTCCAAATCTGCTTAACAAGTTCCTCAACTAAACAAAGCAACTGTTACCAGTAATAATTGTTCCATGTACTATAGTTAGGTCATGTGTGGCAATCACATATTATTACACATATATGTGACATCGGCCGAGAGAAGGGACCACTTGTCGGGTTATTACCAGTTTCCATAAGCTTATACCATCAGAAAATCAGGGTACAAATTTCAGAACGTTTGTCCCAAAATTTATGAACTTCTGAGACAAAATATAAAATATCATTTGGCGGGAAATCACCAATAAATATTGAAACTGTCTCTACCCGATGCGTTAATACCAGATTTTCGCCTTAGTGCATCATGTAGAGTAATATAGGTCGCTATACAGCGATTATTAGCTTCTGATGAAGTAAGTAGATGCAAAAATCAATAATCACGATATTAAGAAAAACTCATTTTCCGGCTGGTCTAGAACCCGACAAATGGTCCCTTCTCTCGGCCGATATCACATATTATCAATTTCATAAAGCAACAAAGTCCTGATCACAAACAGCTCTAGATAAATAATCTACCAATCATGAAAGCAGTTTCTGGGTTTTGGTTGTCTTTACAGTTTAGAAAAGAACTAGATCAGGAGTGTCTCAAAACTCTGTCTGTTCGGTTGTGGAGATGAAAACTTAAGGGGGTATTTTCTAAATCAGGCCTAAAAGCAGAAAATGTAGCCAAGTATTTTCACACTTTCCTGATGGCAATTAATTGTGACTACTACTCTTATTCTGATTCTTACTAATTTGGCTTATGTGAGTACCAATTAAGGTTTGATGGTCAGTTTTCACAACAACTGGTCTGTTTATTTACAACTCCCAGAGAGTTAAACTAACATGTTACCATAAGTTGCTATATGACAAGTGCTGACCTTCTGTTGTCTAATTCATTCTAAGTCATGCATGCACTGTTAGCTCTGCATTTAAGGGTTAAAAGTTTATGCATTGCCAACCTTAGTCTGTAGATCCTCTGAGGCATCATTCCTAAGGTAGCACTCAAGTAAACGTGGGAGCACGTTGGTTGCGGCAACCGCTTTGGCATGTTCAGGAGTATGTCGACCTAACTGTCCAAGAGCCCATGCAGCAGCGGCCTTGATGTAATCCTCGGGCTCTTCTGCCAGAGAGATCGCCATTGCGACCACACCCTGCAACAACATGACAGTGACAAATACCAAAATATGCAACACGTGAACATCTTGCAAAAGTCATCCAATACTCTATCAAGCAATCACAATACGCAACACTATTAGACAACAATGACAACATGTTGTATTGCAGGCTGTCTGTTCTGTTAGTAGTTAAGATTTAAATTGCATAACATGTAAATGTACAGCGCAGTGCGTTTGTCAGGCGCTTAATAAAGAAAAGATTATTATTAGGTTACAGTGTGTAAACTAATACAGTATGAACAAATTCCATGGTTACAAATTGCTATGTGAAAGAACAAAGTTCAAATAATAATGTCATTAAGAAATAATTTAACTATAGAAAAACTTCATGCAGTGACACCATCGTACACCAAAATAATACAAAAACACCATCACATAAAAACAGGAAAACATTATTAGAAGCACAACATTAAAAATAGGCATCATGTAATCAAGCAAAAGCAATAGCCCTAGTTAGCACGCCACAACGGCATAATATCTAATATAATCTTATCTGATGACTACTATAGCACCATCATCATACTGCACAGCATTAACATGTATAAAGAATTATCATAATGCATAAAGCTATCTAAGTGCCTCAACTAAATATATAGCAGCTGACGAAGCATAAACCCAATCCATGGTACAACTTCAATAGAAAACCACCATACATCAGAAAATTCCAAGTTCCAGACGGTGTAAGATCATGACTGAACAAGATGGGTTTCAACCACTGACAGAATACATGCAAAGAAGGCCAGAATCTTGCATGATTGTAGTCTGCTAAGCAACCAGTTCCAGAATGATGCACAGACCACAGTGAAGCGTCTGTTTCACTATGAATTTTGAGTCAGAGAAACAACCAGGCTGTCCATTGCTGCATAGAGATGAAATTAGAGGCCTGGAATAGATAAGAATGAGGAAGGGCTCTGTATGGTAAGATGGTGTGCAACCAAAAAAGGCTATCCCATATCATGTAATTAAACTCAAAGCCTCTGTATAGGCAACCAATGCAGGAAAGACTCGACTGTGGTGAATATGAATGCATGCCTCACAGCTGACAGTTTCAAGCAGAAAGCAAGCCCTATATAATATTAGAGTCTATGTAGTATGTAAGGGAAAATCCAAATCTGTTTGTAAGCCAACCTTCGACACAATGACGGCCATCGCCAAGACTTCTGAATGTGCGGCTGTGTAGCCAAGCATCATAATGCCAGGGATTCGGCAGCTGCCCTTTGTCTCACCCACGTAGTCAACCATAGCCACCACGCCACCGGCATTCACAACAAGCTGAGCCAGCTAAAGAAACAACCAACAGCTAGTCAGTCAATCAGTTGGGTTAGTAATAATGCAGCTGACATTTCAGTTCAATCAGTCAAACAACAGTAAATAAATTTCACAAACTGTCTTCACTCAGATACAAAAACTGGTCGGCCAATGACTGCCCCCTATGCAGAGGTCTTCACTGTTTGGAAACCAATTGCCCAGCCACTGATGAATGCTCCAGTCTGCTCAATGAACATGGTGGAATAAAATGATTTCTGTACATAGTGCACTATACCAACAGCCCATGGTGTGCCAGCAAGCATAACTGAATGCTTCATTTGTTGTCATTCTGCAACCTCAGCACAGGACAGATCCAGAACTCTGAACTGGTGGTCATCGGTCAACATTAGATGATAAACCATTCATTCTATTCCACCCAGGTAAGACAGTTTGCCAGTGGAGATATCTTCTAATATTTGAGCTTCATTCACCTGCAGATGAAGAAAGTTTAATTCCTACTGAACTAAGACGTCGTTTAGGTAAACAATAAACATCTTCACGATGTTCTTAGAATGTATTATTACATAGATCTACCAGTATTCCACCCAGGTAAGACATTTTGCCAGTGGCCCCTTCAAGATTTCTACTAAGAGGTGCTTGAGCTTCTGAATCGGAGCCTCACGCAGCGCATGAGCAATTGCGAGTGAAGGACTTTCATTCCTACTGAACTTGAGATGTGGATTCGAACCCGCAACCCTTCAAGATGCTGAAAGGCAGTATTACATAGTTGACTACACCACCGCACCCCATACCATTACAAACAAATAATATATACTGCCCTGTTGATATGACTTAAACTTTGTAATGTCTCTACACTGGTTTCTTGACTTGACACAGAATTTAAAAAATGACATTTTTCACTGCATCAGGATCCAACCTGATATAAAACTCACGTACCTCAGGAGTATGCTTGACGATTTCTCGAACAAGTGTTGCAGCATTCTTCTTGACATAAGCATCATTATCTTTCAGGCAGGTAAGAACAGCTGGAAAGATTTCTGCCTCAACAACCATTTCTGCCAGGTCAACATTGTGTTTGGCGATCTGACTGAGTGCGGAAAATATCTGCCGCTATAAGAGAAAACAAGTTCAGATTCCTTTCATCAAGCAATTTCCAGTCACTTCAATAAGCACCACATGTAACCTGCAGAAAATCAGCATTTGTGTAGACATACCATGCAGTGGTTTGTCTATTATTAGACGACCTCTTTTACACTTGCTTGTTTGCCTTAGAAATAAAATAATAAGGACATAAATTATCTTACTGAAACTAATCCAAAACAGTATCCAGTAACAGATTATCAAAAGCAGATAAAAAGCAGAAAAGCTCTAAATAGGGAGGAGCAAAAGAGGGTGATCTGATCAAGATGAAATAGATCACCTAGCACCAATAGATGAATTAACGAACAAATGTAGAGCTTACAGTCTAAGATAACTAGGCTAGGAGAAAATGAAGCATGTTCTCCAGCAACCGGCCTACAGCAGTCTCGGCGACAAGGAATGGTGCGGCCTAAATCTAGCACAGACAGGAAATATCCTACTGGAATCATGGAGGTGTGGACCAGGCTACATAGAGCATACTGAAAGGAAATTCAAAGCAATGGATGTAAAATGAAAGGGTATTCACCGACTATTCAGGCTACAGAATGGACAAAGAGCAGAAACTGTTGTATATAGGAAATGAACCCTGTACCTTAAGCTTTTCGTCATGATCCAGCATCATCCGAACAAGGTGAGCAATTGCACCAGCATCAGCCACAGTGTGTGCCAATTCAATCGAGTGCTTGCAGATATCGCTCAGTGCAGAGGCAGCAACGCGTTTCAGAGGATGCTCTGGCTCCTGAATGCACATGACCAGCAGCGGAATGGCACCAGCGTCAACCACTGCCTGGGATAGCTCTGGAAG